>JAQZBX010056468.1:0-18183 GCA_029593785.1 Cabassous unicinctus
CACAAACACCCTGCATTGTTGTGAAACATTTGTTAACAAATCTTGAAAGAGCATCGTCAAAGTATTACTACCAACTATAGTCTGTATCTTCCTCCCCTGTACATTTTTTTAAGGATTTATTTATTTATTTACTTTTATCCATTTTTACCCCCTGCCCCCATTTTTGCTGTTTTTCTGTCCATTCACTGGGCAACTCTCTGTGTCCGTTTCCTGCCCTCTCTTATCATCCTTCTCCTCCTGTCTTCACTGTGAGCCTCCAGGCTCCGTGAGCCACGCAGCAAGATGATGACGTAACAGGAGAGTGACACAGGGGAGAGCCAAGACGAGACGCACTGTAAAACCAGGAACTAAGGCGGCACAGGCGGTAGGATGCCTCTCTCCCATATCTGAGGTTCAGAGGATCGAATCTTGATTTTATTTTAAAGCAGTTATCAACTGGTAACGAATTAGAAACACCAAGGAATCTTTCTCAAAATATACAGGCCCATTAGTCCCTCTGCCCCAGTCCCCTAAAACTGGAACCCACCCCTAGAGCACACACAAACCCACATGGCTGCCTCAGCCCACCCCCATCCTCTGGGTGAGAGCAACAGTAAACGCATTGATACTGCTTGGGAGAGACCCAGGCTAGGAAAGAACCCTGCCTTTGGCAAACTAATTTTGCACTCAACAAAGCCCTGCATGGACAGAGAATGTGGCTACCTGAGCCGCAAAAGGCCTACCTGCTCCCTTCTACCTGGGAAGAAGCCCTCAGCCTTTGAGTAACTGTGAAGTTAAACACCTGTGCTGTGGCCTGATCCACTCTAACACCCTCTCCACACACCTGAGCACGATGCATTTACCTGCGAGCTGGTTGGTCCTTGAACCCTGGGGAGGAGAGGAAAGGGTTTTAAGATGGATGAGGAGGCTGGGAGCGGAAAAGCCATCAGGAATTCATGCCCTGAATCCGTGTAGGAGGTATTGAAGGTCCGGAGTGAGCTTTGGATTCAGGGAATCATAGGAGAGTCAACATTTGAGTTGAGTTTTAAAAATAATAGGAATTTCCATGCAGAGAAGGCAGGAAAGAATTAAAATCGGAGTTTATTTCAGAGATTGCCAAAAGTTTGCCCATTGTGCAAGGCCCCAATTTGACAGCAAGACACAAACAGATCTAAGTTACTTCTACACAGAGCCCAGGGCCCACGCCAGCTCCAGGGGAAGGGCTCCTCTCGGAGCTGAGGTGCTACCACATGAGCTCCCTCCCCGTGGACAGCGTGGGAGAGAGAAGGAACGGAGAGCCATCTGCTCACACATGGACCAACGTGAGCACATGTTCTCAGGGCCCACTCCAGTGGAGACGGGCTCGCTGGCCACCTGCATGGTCCCTCTTCCTCTTGGGCACGGCAAGACCACCTTTCCCAGCCTCGCTTGACACTCTGGCCAGTGGAATGTGGACGGAAGCGTTATGCACCCCTTCTAGGATTGGCCCCTAGAAACCTCCCAAGGGTGATTCTCGTTCTCTCCCCCACCTGCTGGCAGAGAATCCATGAGACAGAGAGTCATGAAGGAGAAGGACCACAGGGGCCTCTGAACCTGGTGGAAGGCTGCCCGCAGAACACTCGATTGGACTTCAAACACACAAGGAATAAATTTATATGGCTCTAAGCCCTTGAGACTTGGGGACTTACCTATGTATCAGTCAGGCCCATCCAGTCAGGAAACAAACTCTAAGTCTCTCAACAGAGGGAATTTAATGCAAGGGGTTGCTTACAATCCTTCTGTGAAAGAATTGGAAGCCAGACGGAGATGGTGAGGCAGCCCTGCGGTCAGCGGCAGGAGAGCGCTGTTCCAGCCCTGGGGTGCCGGGCAACAGGGGAAGGGGGTGTCAGCAGAGCACCGCTCCAGCCCTGGGATGCTGGGCAGCAGGGGAATGGGGTGTCAGCAAAGCCCAGGGGAGGGAACCATCTGGAAGCACAGGACCACGCGGAAGCTTCCAGTCAAGCCCTGACCACGAAATGGGAGCTGGTCTTGCAGTGGGGCCCCAGAAGACAGCCCCTGCCGGAAGTGCTGCCTGGTGGGAGCGGGAGAAGTGCAGCGCCTGGGCCTGCCTCGGCAGTGCCTCGTCGCCGCCAGCAGCCAGTGGGCAGAGGAGCCTGTGAGATGTAGCTCCCTGTGATACATAAAGGGAGGGGAGGGCAGAAGGTGGGCCTGGGCAAGCGGGCAGCTGCCCGGCTGTTACCACGGCCGGCGCTGCTTCGCTCAGTGCATGCGGCTACAACGGCTCCTGGGGCACCTGGGCTCGGGGGCCACAAGCTGCTTGAACTTTTGCTTGAACACTTTTTCAGTATGTTTGTCTGGCCTTGTCCAGTTACCCTCCTGTGCCGAGAAAGGCACACCTGGGGACTGTTACGCCCTCTGCAGAGTACAGGCAAGAATGGCAGCTGTCAGAAGCTATAAAGAAAGCCTTACCTTAGCTTCTCTTCTTACCACATCTGTTAGCTCGAGCAAGGTATTTAAGCTTCAACCAACCCACCAGTAATATGGGAATTAATAAATACCCCCATCTTATTGTGAGAAAGAAATGAGAGAACTTTGCAAAGGGCCTAGTCCAATGCCTGGTACGTACTCTATGCTCAGTCTATGATTATTATTCACTCGTACTTAGGCACACACACACGTGCACACACACACACACGCACACACACGTGCAGTCATGTGCCAAACTCTGCTTTAAGGGAGATACTGGGAATAATGCAGGGAACAAAAGACAAAATTCCTGCCCTCCTGGAGCTTATATTTGAGTGAATATTAGTATCAGTTTTGTCACATAGAAAACAAGTTGATGTTTTTTCTAACAGGCACTTTTCAGCCCTGAATTTATCATTTCTACTGAAAGGCATAGTTTCCCTCAAAATAAAACATGACTCCCAACATTATGATTGTCCAACATTACACATAAATTAATCCATGAGACTCATGTCATTGATAGCGCATGTTACCGTAAACGGCACTTGCTAAGTGAGCTGGAGCAGGGATTCTCGCGTTGGGTAAGGGGGTTGCATGGCCTCAGAAACGCCTCTTACATTTATGATAGCTGTACGCTAACCCTGAAGCTCTTTTAGAGCTGTCTTGCCTGCCAGCACATCCCCAGCAGGCTGCTAGTAAATGTGTGGTGGTTCTGGTTCTTGGCCTGTGATTCTATTACCCAGCATGTGAGCCTAATCAGAGCGCTTTCCACACTGTTATACTTGTGGTTTATCTGTCACCCACCCTCATTTCTAACCTCCCTGAAGACTGGGGCTGCTGACATCATCTCGGATCCCCAGCACTGCACCCGACAAACAGCCAATACTCCATGAATGCTTGTTGGAGGGACGGAAGCTCGATATATGGACAAACGAGTGAATTCTATGGTCCACAATTTTAGGCTCTATGAGAATCTCGCACACGAGCATTGTGCACGGGCCACTAGCAGGCCCCGGGGCGCGGCCACTTAATCGGGCCCAGTGGCGAAGGCAGGCCTGGCAGGTGCGTCAGGGCCACCCCTCGCTCTTAGCACCACTGACAAGAGAGTCAGACGGCGCTTCTGCAGGGTCTTGCCATCACCATTGTCTTCTCACTGTGCAGCGGCCAGAGCTCTCCAGCTCAGGAAAAACAGGGCAAGGCCACAACTTCCCAGATTCTGAAAAGCTGTGGAAATCTTTTCTGTGTTCATTTTGGGGATTAGTCCTCATACAAATTCTACTCCGAGGTAGAGGCTGGGAATAATAATTCAAAGAAAGAAGCAGGGATTGGAAGGGTGGGGGTAGAAAAGTGGGTAAAAACAGAGACTACCCAGCTCCACCGCTCTTCAGCCTCCTTGCCTGCATCTCTGCTCAATTTTCTCTGCTCAAGAGCCCCTGAGAAGCAGAAACTGTATGCCTCTCTCTGTGATCAGATGCCGATGATGACTAGAATGTAAAAGTGGGTGTCTAGGTTCAGACACATATGAACAAGTCAGCTATGTCCTGGGAAAACCTAAGCTGAAGTGGCTCTCTCGGTCCAGTTAGCGTTTACAAGCACCTACCACGTACCCACTGCGCCGGGTGAGGATAAGAAAGAGGAAGCAGGACTGTGTGCCGCCGTCAGGAAACTCACAGTGCAAGCCCTCTAGACACAAGGAGGCCATCATCCTTCTCTCTCTTGAAAAAGGAAATGAATTTTCTCCCTCTACTCCTCGGTGCATCAGCACAAGGACTCTTCTTACTGGAAACGTCCTCCACCCAAGTTCCTATTCTCAGCTGTCGCCCCAAGTCAACTCTCTAAACCCGATTTCTCCATTATGGTAGCAGTGGCTGCCATATTGAGCCTACTGAACACATAAAATGCCTAGCACAACAAAGGAACCGATTTTTTTCTTTTATTTAACTTTAATTTGAATTTAATAACCTATATTCAACTCAGTTATTGGGAAAGTTTAACTGTGTTTAGAACAACTTAAGTAAGTGAATCTGCTTTTCAACTGTAAATTTATAAAATCTAAATACAGATTATTTCCAATGAAAATTTAGCATCCAAATTGAGATGTGTTATGATTGTAAACACACTAGAATTCAAGGACTTAGCATGAAAAAGGTTATATATCTTATTAATAATTTGTATATTGATTACATGTTGAAATAATATTTTTGAAGCACCAGGTTAAGTAAAATATACTATTTAAGTAAATTTCACTTTTTTCTCTTTCACTTTTTTTTAATGTTATAAGAAAATTTAAAATTACATATGTGGCTTGCATTACATTTCTACTGGAAAAAACTGCTATAAAATGACCACAGCCTCCTAGTTGGTCTTCAAATCTGGCAAGGAGTATTTTAATAGCTTTTCAGATAATTCTTACTACATCAAAACTGGACAACTGGTAGTTTCTTAAAGGTTAATTTCAATGTGGACTCTGAAATTATATTATTAAACTTTTCATACTCTCTTACATTAAAACATATTGTCTTGTACTCTGGATCGTTAAACCATGCATAATTTTATAACATCAGACATTGGTCATTTGTAAAATATTGGTTCACTGAGTTATGAAATTATTCTGAATGTTAATATATTTTATGATACAATACACATTTTTAAATATCAAAACCAATCTCATCAGAAAAGCCTTTAATTATTGCAAAGCTGTCAAGCTCATGGTGACAGATACAAGTTTTCCAAAATTTAATTTTTACTTAAAAGCTTGAATTTTATTATTGATAATGAATACTGTTGTTTTCCTACTCAAGTGTATATACCTTGAGTTCATCCGTCATTCTTTCAAAGAAAAATAATGTCCCATGGAAAAAAGGCAGCTAATTCAACTTGCAGTTCAAATAATAACACAAGTGCTTTTCTCTGAGTGAACCACTAGAGGTGGAGATGAAATAAAATTAATTTTCCATGCTTCATCAATGGTACTTTTGAAAGAAGCTGAATTTTTTAACAGTGAGAGCCTCGCAGGGAGGAAGAAGACAACTTTCTGTTACAGCCTGGCGCCACTGCCCTGACTCGTGCTAAGCACCAGAAGTCTGACCCACATTCCTTTTGCACTATCAGGACAAGTGCCAACACATTGAGGGGCAAAATGATGCCGTAGGAGCGTTGTGAAAAGGGCTTTGATCCTGCAGACCCCCTGAAAGGATTTTTAGTATCCTCTGGTTTCCAAGGCCCTAGAGTAGGATTCATTCTAGATTCATCCCAGCAAAGCTTCAGACCAAGCCCTGACCAAGTCCAAAAGGGAGACAGAGCTTGGAGTTTGAGTCTCATCAAAATAGAGGATTTTGGTAAGCACGCTGGGCTTTTCATGGATCCCTTTAGCAAAGTATAAAACTAAGATGACATAAATTCAAAGTGACCAAAAATTGAATTGCCTACTAGACCAAAAATGAGCACTCTTTAGAGATATATAACATAATCCACAGTCTCTTTGATGTATTATCAACTGTGACCAAAATATAATAAAAATTTTTTTCTTTTATTTAACTTTAATTTGAAGTTAATAACCTATATTCAACTCAGTTATTGGGAAAGTTTAACTGTGTTTAGAAGAACTTAAGTAAGTGAATTTGCTTTTCAACTGTAAATTTATAAAATCTAAATACAGATTAAGTATTTCCAATGAAAATTTAGCATCCAGATTACTAGAAATGCCAAGAAATAGGGCAGTGTGACCAGCAGTCAATAAATGAAAAATAACAGCATGATGTATACAAACTACTCCTAAATGTTCAGAAGATAGATGGATAGATAGATAATGATACAACAAATATGGCAAAATAATATGGTTAAAATTGATGGATCTGGGGATCTGGGAAGGGGGATGGTATATTGGAGTTCTCTGTATGTGTTTGTGTTATTTTTGCAACTGTCCTGTAAGTTTGAAATTATTTCAAAAATAAATAAATAAATAAGAAAAAGGAATCAATAGACAAGTTGGTCCTAATGACTGAACAGATAGGAAATCTCAACAGAAAAATATAAACCTTTTTTTAAAAGAGCCAAGTAGAAATTCTAGAACTCTGAAATACAATAATGAAATAAATTCACTGTATGGATTCAAAGATATCAGTGAATAATATAAGGACATATTAATAGAAATTATATAGTCTGAAGTACAGGGAGAAAAAATATTGAAGTAAAATAAATAGAAGCTCAAGGACCTGTGGGATAACATCAAATGTTCTAACAAATGTATAATGAAGTTAAAGGAGAAGACAGTGAAAATGGCAAATAAAAATATTTGAAGAAATAAAGCCAACATCCCAGAATTTTATGAAAACCATTGAATTATAGGTCCAAGAAACTTGGCAAATTCCAAACAGGATAAATATAAAGAAAGCTTCTGTAAACCAAATAGAAAGAGAAAGAGGGGAAAAGCATATTACGTAATGGGGAAACTGACCAGAATCAGAAACGTCAAAACAATGGAGTCCAGAAAACAATGAAGCAGCATCTTTAAGGAAATGAAAGGAAAAACTGTTAATCCATAATTTTATACCCAGTGAAAATAATCTGCAAATGAGAAAAAGTAAAGACATTTTTAGATAAAGTTTGGCTGAGAGAGAGTTTGGTGGTTCACCAGAAGAACCACACTACAAAAAATGCTAAAGGCTGTTTCTCAGGCTGAAGGGAAATAATAGCAGACGGAAACTTGAATTGATTATACCAAAAGAAAAGGACACTAGAAACTGTGGGTAAACATAAAGTGCTATGTTTGTTTTTCTTTTCATAATTTTCTTAAGAAACAACTGACAGTCTAAAGTGAAAATACTAACAGGGTATGCCTCACACATTTCCGTGAACAAGCCTACCCAGCCACTACACACATCCCTCTATTTGTTACCTTTTCCCCTGGCCTGCCCGCTGACGACGTTGACTTCTAAGGCCTGGTGGCTTGGAAACTGCTGAAAGCACTCATCACTAACTCCAAGATTCACCCACGAGTCCCCCGGCTGGACACTGCCTCCTCCCTCCAGGCATCAGGACTGCTGAGAACCTGAAATCCTGAGATGCAAAAGCAGACCCAAAGCCAGGAGAATGTCCTTTTCCTCCTTCAGTGTTGTGCTTGTCCACATGGCTACCATTGTGACTGGAGCCTGCCACCTGCACCTCTGTATTAGACACAGATTTAGACCCCGAGATGAGACTTCTCTCTGAAGCAAATTCAATGGCTTTGTGAAAGACCACAAAGATGTTTGGGGTATGTGGACCTCACTTTTATGGTTTCCCAGAAGACAATCATACCTTCCCAGAGTCCTGCCCTTAGAGAACTGCTTCTCTAGGTTGTTCCCACCAACCACAAGGGCTGACAACACGCCATCAAGTTGGATAGAGATGGCTCAGTAATTTCGGGGGTGGGGGGGGACTGGGGAGGGCAATGCAATGTCCTTATTTAAATTATTTTGGAGATTTAGAAATAAAGGATTATTATTTCCAAAGAGATCTCATAATATTTCTAATAACAATTACATTTTTAAATTTTGCTCTTGCTCTACAATGACTGATGGCCGGTTCTGAGGAGCACTCAATTAATAGAAAGTGGTTTGTGTTGGCTAAGGTATTTCATATCCCTTTCATGTTACTGTTTATATTTGTTAAGTTTGCATTTTTACTTTACGGTATTATACTATGCCCCCCATTCAAAAATTGGACCAAGGTCTTAAATATGATTCATTGAAGTATAAAAGTCATGATGAAAACAGTAACAGAAATGCAACTTTCAAAATAATGTCATAAATAGCAAAAAGGATGCTAGGGTAAATAATGAATATAAATTCATACTGCAATATGTGAATCTCTGAATGCGATAATTTTCCACAGCAGTCAAAAAAAAAGTTACTCATACAAAATACCACAATTGATGTCTGGAAAGTTGATTTTAATGGGCTGGCAACCCACTCATCTCTAGTACTCAGCACTAAAGTATTATGAATCTTCTCAAATACAAAGCCATTTGATGCTCTTGTGTCATGTTTAAACAAAGCCCAGTGACCTCATTTCTTAAAGATATTGATTAATATAATTATTGGAGAAGATAATAAACCTACAGAGGCTCAAATTTCTTCTCCTCGTAGTAAAAATTAATCTCATATACCTAAGAAGCTTAAAAAACCAGCCCCAGATTTTAAGGGAAAAAGTGCTTAAAGAGAAAGTAGAGGATCTATTGGGGAACTCTCCATGTCAGATGGCACTGTCGGAAGCCACGTGTCAGCATACCTGTGGGAGAACAATGATTGGAAAACAGCAGAAACTTTGCTTGAGTTTGATGAAACATTCTGATGAGAAGAGCGTGATTTGTTTCTTGAAATGGAAATGCTTGTAATTTTTTGTTCTGTTTATTACTGAAAACCCATGCACAACATTTTGTTGATTAGTAAATAATCAGAAAAGGTATTTTTAAGTCAGTCTTGATAGAGTGGTCCTTTTACTTGAGCAAGTCATTCTACTTATTTACCTCAATTTCCACACATGTGAACTGAGAGAAATTGTTAGGTTTCGTGATCACTAAGGTTCTTCCTAAATCTCCCAACTAGTTCCGGCTCTCTGGCCGCTGAAGGTGGCCAGTCCTGGTCCACGAGCAGGCGTGCTCAGGACGGCCGTGGTGTAAGATGACTCAGAACTCTGCTCCAGAGTGAGCCGCGCCCAGGCTAGCCCCCTACGGCCCAGTTTCCTTACATGTTAGATGGATATGATGTAACGAGCACTGACTGCAAAGTGTTGTTAGTATGGAGAAAGATCACCTGGCAGAGTTCCTAATATGTAGAAAACACTCAGCAAATGTAAGCTGTTAGTACAATTGTTAGTATTTTATTACTATTATTACCACTTCCCTTCTAAACAAGAGCAGTTGTCAGTAAGAACAGCTGTAGGAAGAAACAAATTTAGAAGAAGAAAAGTAAAACTCTAATTATATATAGCACAACATCTTAGAGAAGGAAATCAGTCAGATCATGGCTTGATTTCAAATGGGTAAACTGAGGCAATGAGCTTGGAATTACAGCCCAAAGGCCACATGGTGAGTCAGCAGAGGAGCCTGGAACTAAGCACAGGACGTGGGGTTCCCGGGGCTCAAAGCTCACTGTGTCTTGTGAGTTCCCTTGCCAGAGGGGCCACTTTCTCTATCCTAACACCAGCTCGAGGGCCACGAAGCCGAGGACGTTGCAGGGTATGTCTACTGAACGTGAGGGTGTGGGAATGAAGCAAAGGCCAAGGATATGACAGTCAGTGGTGAGAAACTTCCCAGGGCGCACGTGAATGCCATGAGCCTCAACGCCTGCATCCCGTACAAGGCAGAGCCGCAGGAAGTGCTCTCGGATGATCCGCTTGGCACAGATGGAATCATGCACGCTCAGGAGGCCAGAGTGTCCTCCTCCTCACTTACCTCCAAGGTACACAGTAGGTGCCTAATAAATGCCAGATTAAGTCCTTACTCCCTCTCACCTTTCTCCCACAACTGAATCCCTAGATTTATGTTGTTACCAAATACATTTATATTCAAATTTAGCCTAGTGTGTACAGAATTTTTCTGCTCTTTATCCCCCCTGCACTTATTCCCTCTGTGGAGATATTCCCCGGCTCCCATCCCCGATCCGTGCAGTTTGGATGGTGATGGCTCCAGCTGAGAGGGAAGCGTGGGGCACAGGAGAAGATAGTCGGAGCATCTCATTTTCCCAGACCCAGTAATCGGCTTAGAGGTGGACCAGGGGCTCAGATGGGGCCAGTGAGATACAAGGAGACTTTTCTTGGGCTTCAGAGAAAGAGGGAGGGGGTCTATTCCACTGGACTTACAACTTGGAGACTGTGAGCCTAGATGCTACTCAGAGCCTGGGAATAAAGACAAAACAGTAGAACATGGAACCGAGAGAAAGTAAAAAAAATCATCCTGTGCTGGAGTCGCTTGACCCTTGGATCCACGAATGGTCAAAGCCAACCTGCTGCCCTGGGCTACTTAGCTATTGGGCCAATACATTACCCTTTTAAATAAATTTACCCTCTTCAATTTGAGTCTGATTGTGTATCCGTCACTCGGATTTGACCAGCAAGGGTTGAGAGAGAGAGAGAGTTCAGAAAAACAAAGGGAAGAAAATTATCAAAGAAAGTACGCGAAAGGGTTCAGCAGAGGTGAAAAACAGGCATTTCTAAATAGAAAGGGCCGAGTGCACAGCGCAATGAGGCAGGGCCTTGCCTACGTACAACCCGGCAGAATTTCCAGAGGGTGAAGAAAAAGAGACCATCATGAAGGTCACCCGCAAAGGAATTAGAGTCGTGTTGGCACAAGCTTTCCCCTCAGCGTCCTGGAGCATAGAAGACAGAGGAATAGTGCCTTAGAGGAACCTGAAATCCAGAACAGTCTGCCCAAGCAAGTTATCAGTGGAGCTGAGGGCAGACAACACCACCTTCAGGAATCAAACTCAGCATTTTTCCACTGACCTTTTGGTGGGAAGCTTTCGAGGATGTTGCCCAGCAAACGAAGAAGAAAGCGCAGGAAGATGAGGGCTCCAGGGCACTGCAGCAGCAGGGGCCGCAGAAGGGGACAGCGCAGCCTCCTGAGGGCGGAGGGCAGAGGGCGGAGGGCAGAGGGCGGAGGGCAGAGGGCGGAGGGCGGAGGGCAGAGGGCCCGAGACGGGGGTGTCCGGGGGAATGCGTGGAGCCTGTGTAACAGAGGCTGGTTCGGATCAAGTATTTGAAAATAAACTAGGGATGAATAAAAGCTGATAGTGTCGGTAAATGAAAGGGACTAGAGACTTAGGAACATCCCGAATCTTCACGGGAGAATATGCAGCCATAGTACAAAGTTGGGCTTTGCCATAAACAGTTAAAATGACCTTGAGCGAAGCGGGTGTAGCTCAGGGGCTGAGCGCCTGCTCCGCATGCAGAGGTCCTGGGTTCAATCCCCAGTACCTCCTAAAAAAAAGAAAAGACCTTCAGTTCTTAGACTAAACCCATAAAATAAGCACAGAAGACATTTACGGTTTTAGAACAGATGCGAATATTACCACTATCTGACCACTGTACGTTACTTTATAACTTTATTTTTAATTTCTTAAAGGACACTAAAGTTTCCACTAGGACCACTGCCACGTTTCTCTTCAGTCCTGCCAAATCTCTTTTGCGCCTCTACTTTGTGCCCAGCCCCGGAGTCCTTGGGCACAGCCTCCTGCCTTTTCCTCCGTCTTGTTGTGAACACTAGCAGCGACGGCGCTTCCACAATCGTCCATTGGGTACGTATCCGCCATCTTCCATCTGAGGACGGGGTGCGTGTCACCACTTCATTTCACCACGTTCCTCTGGGGAAGGCAGGAGGCAGGGTCTTTTCACCTGTTGTGCATTTGGGGAAACCGGAGCAAAGGGCATTCATCACCAGCCCGGCAGGTCGGTTCCATCACTCAACTGCAGAGTCTCGGACCCCTGCAGGGAATTCTGGGGGTTTAGCCTGGAGTTTTAGAGCCCTGAAAGGGATCCTCATGAAGACACTTGTGAGGGGGCTTCACCTTTCCCCTCTTAGCTGGATGATGTAGGGCCACGGGCAGAGGGGAGGGGGTGAGTCACAGAGAGCCCGTGAGGCCTGCTCGTCGCGGGCCAGGTCAGAAGGGGTTTGTGAAGCCCCCATCAGGTTTTCACTGCCATGCTTGCTGGCAGGGAGGACTCAGGGGAGAGTGAGTGCCCATCGCATCAGCAGTTGTAATTTACCTGGACTCATAAGGAACACGCGTTGGACGGTGTGAAAGTGAATGCCAGCTGGGAGGCATACACAGGAAATGTGATGAGGTTTAGGACTTGACCAGTCTCTTCTCTCACTCGCCATGGACCAGGCGGTGAGACGCAGCACCCGTCACTGTCCTCATGGACGCTTAGCCTACCTGGGGAGAAAGACGCTGTCGGGGGCATGTGGTGGGAAGGGGTGGTCGGAAAGGCTTCCCCAGGGAAGCGGTGTTTATGGATGGAGACCTAAATAAAGACTGGATGTCGCACCTGTTCCCCCAAACTGCTCCTATCACCACAAAGTCCATCTGAACATGACAAAGGACAGAGGGTGGTCGACAGCGAGGTAGAGGGTGGCCCACGCCAGCCGCCGGGGCTGCCGAATCACCCCGAAAAGCGGCTCAGCCTTGGCGTCCCCGGGAAGGAGCCTGCGGCCTCCGCGCTCTGCTCCCCCCACGAATCAGCGCAGCCTGCCAGTCGGGGGGCACACAGGGACGGACGCTCCCCGCCTGCCTCTGGGACTCTGGGCAGGAAGGAAGCCAAGTGGGCTAACGGACGGGGGACCCTCTTCTCTCTTCTCCTGGAAGACGAGTGGGTGCATTTGACAAAGCGAAGCCAGTCCCAAAGCTGTCCGGGCTGGCTCAGCGGCCCGAGGCCACCCTGCCTGCCGGGGCCGCGCCTCGCTTCCTAGGGCTGACGTCCCAAACAGGAGGCCACTGCTGGCACACAGCTTACTAGGCGTGCCTATTATCAAAGTCATCACAAATAGTCATCACTAGCGGCAGTAAATTTTAATATCTGTCTCCTGAGAACCCTTCTGCGGCCAATGACTCGCCCGTAGGCCCTCGGGAAACAGAAAGGCAGGTTTCCAGTTAGTGAAATTAGGACTGAAGGAGCCGCCTGCCGCCCTTTCCTCCAGCCCTGCTCCGGGCTCCGCGCCGCGAGGCCGAGGCTCCCTCTAGCGCCTGATGTCCCAGAGGCGCGCCTCAAGGCCCCCAGCTTCGCTGACCCACCCCTGGCGCCAAGGGCCGCGCCTGTGGGGCCTCCGCTGCTTGGGGGTCCTAAGGCTGAAGAGGCAGCGTTCAGCCTAGAGCACTGGCTGCGCTTTGGAAAGGGAGCCTAAGTAATTCAAGACCACTGGTGACCAGGGTGTGTGACTGCCACCAGAATAAAAGTCACTAAGGCACGACCACAGGGCTGCTGTGTGCCAGGGACCGCCGTCACGATGCTGTGGGACTGCAGCGCCTCCTAAGGCTGCTCGCCGACCGCAGCAAATGCACCGCACTCTGCAGGCTGATGCAGGCGAGATACATGCACTTACGCATGGCTTTTCTGTAAACCTACATCTCTAATTTTAACATAGCCATGTGCCTTTTTCTCCTCACTTTTCTTTGCTTTTTTTCCCCTTTAAATATAGTTGAGTTCTTACTGTATATGCAATTTTATATTCTGGTTTTTTCACTTAGAATTACATCTTTCAATTTTTATCAGTATTTAAAACTCTATTCCCCCTTCGAGGCATACACCAGAGGAACCGAAAGCAGGGGCTTGGGCAGACATCTGCACACAATGCTCACTGCAGCTTCATTCACCATAGTCAAAAGCTGGAAGCAACCCAGTGTCCATCAACAGATGAACGGAAAAACAAGCTGTGGTGCTCCCGTACCCTGGAATGTTGTCTATAAAAGGAATGGGTGAACCACGAAGACATCATGATGAGCAAAATAAGGACTAATATTGTGTGATCTCACTTATATGGAATAACTAGAATATGCAAATTCACAGAGACAGAAATTAGATCACAGGGTACAGGGTAAGGGGCATATCTAATGGGTGTTGAGTTTCTGTCTGGGGTGACGGAAAAGTTTTGGTAATGGGAGGTGGTGGTGGCACAACATCGTGAATCTGATTGACACTGAATTGTATACTTGAAAGTGGTTAAAATGGGAAATTTTGTGTTGTATATGTTACCACTATAAAGATTTCCAAACCACAGAACTTAGACTGAATTAAACACACACACGTGAAAGCGCTCTTGGTGACTATTAGCCCATCACACCGTGTCCAGGGTCTTGAGGTGAGCGGCGACTTCGAGTTTGTCTCATTCTGCCACCACCAGACCTTCAGCTCCTCCTGCCACAGCCCGCCAAGGAGCGCTCTGGCCCCCTGGCCCGGCTCAGAGCGAGCCGGCGATGAAAGTAACACTGGAGTGGACACACATTGCGGATTGCTACTGAGTTAAATATCCAGCTTATTAAAAAGAAGATGAATTATGCACGTGCACTTTATACTTAAAATCAAAAACAGTGACAATAAAAGCAAAACCATTATTTCTGAAATTATTTTAAATATTGCATCTCTGGTGTCAACTCTGAGAATTATCCACCGGACTGCTGCTTGAACGTGAGGAATTGTACTCATTTCTCTCCGCTTCCTCCTGGAGACCCTCTAGAATAAACGAAAGTAATTTAAAGGAGCAAAAGGCGGGAGAGGAGCTCACAGAGTGGGAAGACGGAAGGCAGATGGCAGGGGCGCTGTCTCAGCCCGCCAGGCCGCTCTGACAGAAGCTGGAACTCACGGCTCTGGAGGCTGTTCCCTCCTCCCAGGGCCGGAGGTCCTGGAGAGCTGCCGCTCCTCAGGTTCCATGGTGAGGTCTCTTTCTCTTCTGGGCTCCCACTCTCTACGAGGCTTCCAGTAACCTGGTTAAGACCCTCCCTCATTTGGGCCGCAGCTTAACTGAAAATGACCTCTTCACGAGATCCTGCCTGCAAAGGGGTCACACCAACGGAAATGCGGTTTGACGATAAGAACACGTCTAAATCGGGTACACAATTCAACCCACCACAGCGCCTAATTTAGTCAAAGCTGAAATCTGAACACCTGCAGAGGACGCCTCAGCTTCCCAGCGGCTAGACACATACCGTACCACACAGTGGGTCTACACAGGGGCTTACTGGCTTGAGGTTCCAGAGGCTAAAGGCTTGCTTCCCCCCAGTCGGCACTCCTCGGGGTCCCTTGCCTTTTCCACCACGTGGCAATGCACGTGGCAGCACCTTCTTTCCTCCAGGCCCCTCCGACTTCAGCTGCTTCTCCTCCCTGTGGCTTCTCTGCTGGGCCTCCAGTCACAGGGTTAAGACCTCACCTTAACCAAAGCAACATCTTCCAAAGGTCCTGTTTGCAATGGGCAACACCCACAGGAATGGATTTAAGATTAAGAGCATGTTTTTCTGGGGTACATAATTCAATGTACCGCAAGGAGTCAAGCCCTACAACCCTAGAAAGGCTCAGGAGCAAGAGTTATGTGGTTTGGGTCTGAAAACATGAGGACTGGTTTAAAGTTTTTATAAGAGCAGACAGAGCCAGCTCTCCTCCCCACCCCATGCAACTGAATGGCCACCCCTTCTCCATCCCAGCAAGGAACCAAAGGTTTATTCTCCAAAGTGGAAGGCAGGAGGCGTAGCTTATAAAGCACCCCTTCCCTTTCCCAGGTGGGAAGCTGTAGGAATCTTACCTGGAGAAACTGTCAGCATAGGGAAAAGACTTTCAAATGCTGACATTTTAGGAGTCCCCCAACAAAACACCCAGGAGCACACAAAACCACCCAGCAGCAAGACCCACCCACGAAGAGAGAGCTTCCAGTGAGCTCCTGGGCAAGGAAGGGTCCAGGGGCTGGTGGTGGAGGCCCCAAAGGGGCAGCCGAGGCAGGGGACAAGCGCAGCCCTTTACAGCCTCCAGAGGCCGCCATCTGATGACTTGCCGTGTATCTTTCTCTTCCCTGTTTTTATCATTTCCTTCATATCTGGCATGAGTGTGTTCTCCAATGTCATATTGTGAAAACTTTCAAACATACAGAGAAGTTGGAAGAATTTTATGGTGAATTCCCCTATACCCACCCCTAGACTCTGCTGTTCACGTTCTACTCTGTTTCTTTCTTCAAGCGTCTGTCCGCCTACTCAGCCCTCGCTCCATCATCCATCCGTCCACGCTTCCGTGTGTTCACAGTAAGCTACAGACTCCAATACGCTTCACCCACACAGCTACTGTGAATTAGAATTCAATAATTGCTTATGCTTTTCTTCTTTTTCTTTGAGATACAATTTAAATAAAATGAAATACACAAACCTTAAGCTGTTTGAGATTAGTTTTGGCAAATACATACACCTGTGTAACTCAACTCTCCATCAAAATATAGACTATTACCACTACCCAAGAAAGTTCCTTTATGCCTCTTCCTGATCTGTCTCGGCCCCACCCACCATCCAGCCGACCTCCAGGCAGCCACTGCTCTGCTGGTTTCTCCACTGGGGGGTGGTTGTGCCTGTGGAATCACACAGCGTGCACCGTCTGTCAAGGCCTTGTCACTTGGCATAGCGATGCCGAGGTTGCCCTGTCATGCCTATCAGTGGCTCGCTCTTCTTCACTGCTGACATGCCTTCCATTGCATGTCCATACCACACTCTGTTCATCCATTTACTGAATGCACACATGATCCACTAATGCATCTGTGAGTTGTTTTCAGTTTGGAGCTCCTCTGAATAAAGCTGCTATAAACATGCTTGCATAGTCTTTTTATAGATAAACATCTTTCTTTCTAGAAGCTGAATTACTGGTTCATAGGCTGTATATATAGTTTTATAAGAAATTGCCAGAACTTTTCCCAAAGTAGTTGAGCCATTTTACATTCCTATCAAAAATGTATTAGGGGAGCAGATGTGGCTCAAGCAGTTGAGCACCCACCTCCCACATGGGAGGTCCCAGGTTCAGTTCCTGGTGCCTCCTAAAGAAAAGATAAATAGACAATGAGCAAAACACAATGAGCAAACAGACGAGGGAACCATTGGGGGGAAGGGGAATGGATCAGCGTTCTGGCTTCTCCACATCCTTATCAATCTTTGAAATGTAGCCATGTGGTGGGTATGTGGGTTTGCAGGTTTTTAAGATTTATATCTGCCAGCACAACTAAAAACATGTAATCCTTTTCATCAGAGAGACCAGCGATTGCTGCGTTTTTTTCAGTTGTCCCCCCCTCCCTTTTTTCAGCAGATACACTTTAAAGTTTCCCTCCTCCTTTTCTGATGTGCACTGAAAAACTGCTGTTTAGAGGTGTTTTTTTCTGTTCTCTTGTGTTAATATGAAATTTGTCTTCATTTGCTTAATTCCCTGCACAACTCTTGGCCTCATACTTAATTTTTGCAAAAGATAGTGATTTCTCTGAACATTTTAAATTTAGAAACTTTATACTAATAAATGTGTCCACAGGAGAACATGAGAAACGTGTAGCTCCAGGTAAGATTCAGTATGTTCTGTGTGTCACAGCAATGACAGATACATGACATTACACATCTGCAAAGCCTAAAGAACTGCTCAGCACAAAGTGTGAGCCATAATGCAGACGACAGCCTTTGGTCAGCAGCAGGGCTCCAACAGGGCTCATCAGTTGTAACAAAGGTACCACACTACTGTAAGACATTAATAACAGGGGAAACCATGTGCTGGGGGGCGGGGAGGAGAGGATATAGGAATTCCCTATACTTTTGGTGTAATTTTTCTGTAAATCTAAAACTTATCTAAAAATAAATGTTATTAATACTAAAAAAAAATATTTAGTAGCCATCGTTTACTTTCTTGGACCAAACTACAGTCATGTTTCATCACCAAGGTAGCATAAGCCTTTTATTTTTCTTACCACAAACATTTTTCTGCCTCTTCTTTGGTTATCTTTCTTTGCTACTTCCCATGATTCTAGCCTTGAATTCTTATCTAAATTTATTTTTCAACAAGGACTTTTCTGTTGTCCACTTGGTTCAGTCTTGGTCCATTTTTGAGAAAGCCCAGCAGTCACCTGGGCACCCTTGGCAGGAGGCTCCAAGCCCCTTGGTCCACTGAGAGGAGGCCAGTAAGGGAGACATGGATGAGACAGAGAGGAGGCCAGTGAGGAGACCTGGAGGAGAGGGAGGACGCCATTGAGGAGACCTGGAGGAG
>JAQZBX010056469.1:0-18183 GCA_029593785.1 Cabassous unicinctus
AATCAATAAACAAAATTCTGAATAATACACCAGAATATCTGGACCTAATTGATATATACAGAAGACCACACTCAAATAGAGCAGTATATACATTCTTCTCAAGTGCACATGGATCATACTTCAAGATATACCCCATGCTAAGCCACAGAACAATTCTCAATGAATTCAGAAAGATTGAGATTATACAAAGTATTTTCTCTGATAACAATTGGATGAAATTAGAAATCACTAAGGGCCAGAGAAGATTAGGCACAAATATATGGAAGTTAAACAACACTCTCTTAGACAAACAGTGGGTCAAAGAGGAAATCTCAAAAGAAAGCACTACCTTGAAATGAATGAAAATAACAACACAATATATCACAACCTATGGGATGCAGCCAAGGCAGTACTGAGAAGGAAATTCATAGCCATAAATGCATACATCAAAAAAGAATTAAGACCTAAAATTGAAAACCTAACTGTTCACCTGGAGGAATTGGAAAAACAACAACAAACTAGCCCCAAAATAAGTATAAAGAAGGAAATAAGAAAGACTAGAGCAGTACTAAATAAAATAGAAAATAAGAAAGCACTAGAAAAAATAAATCAAACCAAAAGCTGGTTCTTGGAAAAGATAAATAAGATTGACAAATCTTTAGCCAGACAAACAAAGAAAAAGAGACAGCAGATGCAAATACACAAAATAATGAATGAGGAAGGGGATATGACCACTGACCCCACAGACATAAAGTGTATCATAAGAGGATATTTTGAAAAATTATATGCCAAAAAGAATGATAATTTAGAGGATATGGACAAATTCCTAGAAACTCACAAGGAGGCTACATAGACAAAAGAAGAAATTGTGGAACAAAACAGTCTAATTACAATTAAAGAAATAGACTCAGTCATCAAAAACTTCCCACCTATGAAAAGTCCAGGAGCAGAAAGCTTCACAGGTGAATTCTACCAAACATTCCAGAAAGAGTGAACACCAATTCTGCTTAAGCTGTTCCAAAAAATAGAAGTAGAATGACCATTGCCTAACTCATTCTATGATGATAATATTACCCTAATACCTAAGCCAAACAAAGATGACACAATAAAGGAAAATTACAGATCAATATCTCTAATGAACCTAGGTGTTAAAATCCTAAACAAAATTCTTGCTAATCACATTCAACAACATATCAAATGAATTATACACCATGACCAAGTGCGTTTCATCCCGGTTATGTAAGGATTGTTCAAGTAAGAAAATCAGTCAATGTAATACAACACAAAAACAGTTTGAAATAAAATAATTAAGTGATCATCTGTATTGATGCAGAAAAAGAATTCAGCCAAATGCAACACTGTTTCCTGATGAAAAACACTGCAAAAGATAGGAATAGAAGGAAACTTTCTGAACATGATAAAGGGTATATATGAAAAATACATAGCCCACATCATCTTCAATGGTGAAATCCTAAAAGCTTTCACTCTAAGATCAGGAACAAGACAAGGATAACCACTAACACCACTCCTATTTAACATTGTCTTAGATGTACTTGCTTGAGCACTAAGGCAAATAAAAGATATAAAGGGCATCCAAATTGGAAAGGAAGAATTAAAAATTTCACTATTTACAGATGACATGATCCTCTACATAGAAAGCCCTCAGAAATCTACAGCAAAGCTTCTAGAACATATAAAGGAATGCAGTAAAGTTGCAGGCTAGAAGACTAATGCTCAAAAATCGGTAGCATTTCTGTACACCAATAACAAGCAATCTGAGGGGAAAATTAAAAAAATACTCTTTACAATAGTAACTAAAATTATCAAATACCTAGGAATAAATTTAACTAAACTTGTAAAGACTTATATACAGAAAACTACACAACACTGTTAAAACAAATCAAAGAAAATTTAAATAAATGAAAGAATATTCCCTGCTCATGGATAGAAGACTAATCATCATCAAAATGACTATCCTACTGAAACTAATCTACAGAGTTAAGGCAACCCCAATTAAAATCAACACTGTATTTTTTAATGAATTGGAGAAACTAACCACAAAATTTATTTGTAAGGGTAAGAGGCCCCAAATTGCCAAAGACATATTGAAAAAGAAAAATGAAGTTGGAGGTATCACACTACCTGACTTTAAAACATACTACAATGCTATAGTGGTCAAAACTGGATGATATTGGCACAAGGATAGACATACTGACAAAAGGAACTGAATTGAGAATTCCAATATAGATCCTCCCATAGACAGTCATCTGATATTCGACAAGGCCATAAAGCCTACTCAGTTAGGAGAGAATGACCTCTTCAACAAATCATGCTTCGATAACTGGATATCCATATCCAAAGGAATGAGAGAGAAACACTATCGCACACGTTTTGCAAAAATCAACTCAAGATGGATCAAAGATCCAAATAAAAGGAAGATAATGTAGGGAAGCATTTACAGGACATTGAAGTAAGAAATGGTTTCATGAATTTCACACCCAAAGCATGAGCAGCAAAAGAAAAAATAGATAAATGGGAATTCCTTAAAATTAAAAACTTCTGCACCTCATAGGACATTTTCAAGAAAGTCAAAAGGAAGCCTACCCAATGGGAGAAAATATTTGGCAACCATATATATGATAGGATCCTAATATCCTGCATATATGAAGAAATACTACACCTCAAAAATAAAAAGGCAAACTACCCATTTAAAACATGGGCAAGTGACCTGAAAAGACACTTCTCTGAGGAAGAAATTCAAATGGCTAAATAGCACATGAAAAGATGCTTGACATTGCTAGCTATTAGGGAAATGCAAATCAAAACTACAATGAGATACCATCTTACACCCATTAGCATGGCAGATGTTAAAAAAAACAGCAGACTATAAGTGTTGCGGATGCAGTGGAGGAATGGGAACCCTCATCCACTGCTTGTGGGATTGTAGAATGTCCCAGCCACTATGGAGTACAGTTAGGCACTTCCCCAAAAAACTAACTATAGAACTTCCATATGATCCAGTGATTCAAGTGCTGGGTATATACCCAGAAGAATTGAAAGCAAAGACACAGACAGATATTTCCACAACAATATTCATAGTAGCATTGTTAACTATTGCCAAAAGTTGTAATCAACCCAGGTGCCCATCAACAGATGAATGGATTAACAAAATGTGGTACATACATACAATGGAATATTTCTCAGCTGTTAGAATGAATAAAGTGATAACACACAGAATAACATGGATGAATCTTGAAGACCTTATGTTAAGTGAAACAAGCCAGGCATTGAAGGATGAACAGTACGTGACCTCACTGATATGAATTAAGGAAGTTGAGCAGTCTCAGAGAGCTATTGTCCTGCAGATAGGTTTACAAAAAAGACAAATATAAGAGAAATTTGTGAATCATCACCCATATGCACATAATTTATGGTAAGTCTTAGAGTGTAGCTGCATATTGAAGGGATAGGACAGGTGGGTAGTGATATCATTGGGTTTGGTGTTGCAAGGTTGACAGGTGGGTAGATTGGGAAGGGTAGGTTAGAATACCAAGGATGCTCAGCGGAGAGATGGGAGAGGGACCAGGTGAACAATTTGGATTTGTCGGTATGAGGTTGAAAGTACAGAGGTGGGATAGCTCTTATGGCAAAATGACAAAGAAGGGTCACTGGTTTAGGGTGTTGGTTGGGGGGCATTTGAGACAGGTGCACCTAGAGTAGGATCCTAGGGAGTATGTGAGTGTTCATCCTGTCATAATGTGTTTTATCAGTGGGTGGAGACCCACATAATGAGCAGGATGGAGTTGTACTCCCATCTTTGGGAGGACCAATTTATTGAGAAATATAGAGGCCAGAGTCTCTGAAGAGCAAGGCAATACCTAATATGGGATCACAAAGCAGTGTCAAGAACCCTTCTTGCCTGTAACTACATAGCGTGTTATCAAACGAGTCAAGCCAGGGGTTCATTGTGTGCTTTGGGGGGATTTGGTGGGAGTAATGGAATAGATCAAACAGGGGGTCTTTATTGGTGAGTGGAAATGTTCTTCATTACCATACAGTGATGGACACATGACATCTCAAATATCATCAAAATTTATAAAATTGTATGGCCTAAAATGTAAACCATAGTGTAAACCATTGACAATGTTTAGTAGCTAAGTTTCATTATTTGTATATCAGTTATAACAATGCTACCATCCACATATAAAAAGGTATTAATATGGGGATAAGGATAGGGGGAGGATTTTGGGTATATGAGAGTCTCTTTTATTCTGTGTGTGACTTTCCTGTTACCTAAAACTTCTTTGAAAACAAAATGAAAAATAGCGAGACACTGGGGAATGAGAGGGGGAAGGTGTCTTGGTACAGGCTGGACACTAGATATTACAGTGATGAAAGGCAAAAGGTGAAACATATTTTTAATATGATTTTCATTTTTTAATAACCTAATCTTTAAATTTTATTTTATTTTTAGTTTTTTTCTTAAAAATTTTAAGTATTTTATCTATTACATTTAAACATCATTGTTATTTAATTTTCCTATTAATTATATTCAGCTATTGTAATGGCTTTATTTTTGAAGAAGCTTTGGATCACAGAAGGGTTACAACTTGTGTGGAGAAGGACCATTCGTGTGGGGTGTCAGGGATGGGGGATGCATGGGAGGAAGTTCACCTGAGAATAAATATAAGCTATATAAAAATGTTCAAATGTTCACGGGGCAATGTCACAGTGGGTGGAGAATCACTCAAAAAATGAGAGACTACTGAATTCCCATCTTGGAGAGCTTTGCCACATTCACTAAGTGAGCAGCAACAGTCCCCCAAGTGCAGGGCAGTGACTGGCAAAGGAGGATGATCCACTGCTGGGCCCTTGATATTGATGACTAGCCTTATAAGCCTTTGCTCTTGAAAAACTTAGCCTATTTTTATGGTGTGCCAAAAGGTTTCTCCTGAGAGCCTCCTTGTTGCTCAAATGTTGCCTTTTTCTAAGCCAAACTCAGTATATGAATGTATTACCTTCCCCCCAGCATAGGACATGACTCCCGGGGATGAACCTTCTTGGCACCGAGGGTTTGCCACCAAGTGCCAACAGGCAATGTGACTGGGAAAAGACCTTGAATAAAAGGGGCTAAGAGACTTCAAAATGAGTCAGGAGATCATCCCAGAGGTAATTCTTATGCAAATCTTGGTAGGATATTATAGAATTCCAAAGTGGATATCACCCCAAATAGTGGGGCTCTGAGGTCTCTGGAGACAGCAGGTCCTATATCAGGGCAGATAGCTCCAGAGCTTGGTGCCTTGCCAGTGGACCCTACTTTGGAGTTTGTGCTCCTGAGAGTGACAGAGTTGGACTCAACTATGTCTTTCCTGCACATGGATCATCTGTCCCTTCTATTCCAACCTAGGCTTGGTGCTGGAGTTTGTAGTTGTACATCCAGAGACTTTTGTCTTTGGGCTGTCCATGTAGTAGCTGGGCCCGCAGCCTTGGTGGAGCAGCAACCCCTACTCTACAGCTCATTGGGCTCACCCACGAAAACTGGTGGGAAGATGATGATGGACCACAGCTGTCCCAGGGAATGGAGAGAGTCTGCAACTGCAGGCAGGAAGGCCCTATCCACTTTTCCCACGCAATATAAGCCCCTTCTCAATTGGAGGTGCTGTGTAACATCACCATCCCAGACTCCTCAGGATGGGGGGAAGAGCTATGGACTAGAGTGGACTTATTTGTATTTTACTATAGACATTCAAGCAAGGGAAGAAATTACAACATTGATGTGGAGTCAGTGGCCACTGGAGGCTCTGGGGGCAGGGAAAGGGAAAAGCAGTTGTAATACAGGGGTTTTTCAAGATTTGGGAATTGTCCTAAGTGACATCGCAATGACAGATAGAGGCCATTTTATACCATCAGATAACATGCAGAACTGCTTGTGAGAGAGTGTGCTCTACAATGTGAACTGTGGTCCATGCTTAATCGCAAAGCCCCAGGATAGGTTTATAAATTGGAATTAATGTGCCACACTAATGAAGGATGCTTATGTGGGAATTTGTGGGAGGTGTGGGAGGTATGGTGTATGGGAATCCCTATAGTTTTTGTGTAACATTTATGTAATCTAAGTATCTTTTTAAAAAATTAAAAAAAATAAAAATAAAAAACACTGTTCAATGCTATAAAAAATCAGTAGCACTTCTGTAAACTAATGAACAATATGAGGAGGAAATTTTTTAAAATTCCATTATAATAACAACTAATGTAATCAAATATCTAGGCATAAACTTAACTAAGGATGTAAATGACTTGTACATAGGAAACTACACAATATTGTTAAAGGAAATCAAGGAAGACCTAAATACATGGAATATTCCATTTTCATGGAATGGAAGACTAAATATCATAAAGATGTTCTTCCTACCCAAATTGATTCACAGACTTTAATGCAATTAGAATAAATATTACAACAGCATTTTGACTGAACTGGAAAAGCAAATTATGAAATTTATTTGGAAGGGCAAGTGTCTCTGAATAGCCAAAAAATTATTGAAAAAGATAATTGAATTTGGAGGAATTATGCTACCTGACTTTAAAGCATAGTACAGTAGTACAGTGTTAAAAATTCCATGGTATTTGCACAGGGACACACATACTGACCATGGAAACCAAATTGAAGTTACCTCTTTTATTTGTGAGAAAGCACTGCTTATGTTTTCTCAGTTTGGACTTTTCATGGCCTTGGAACAGTAAGGTTTTACGCCCAAAAATATCTCTTATAAAGAGATTGTAAGCTAACCCATTTCTGGTACTTTGTATCAGCAGCCATTTGGCAAAGGAAAACATAAGAATTGGGAAGTTTTCAGTTATTATTTCCTCAAATATTCTTTCATCCTCTTTTCTCTACTCTTCTTCTAGGATACCAGTAACACAAATGTTTGTGCATTTTGCATTTGTCATTGAATTCCCTGAAAATTTGTTGTTGCTTTTTTCCCTCTTCTTTTACTTTTCTTTTTTCCTGTATTTTCAGGCTCAGATGATCAGTTCTTCAATTCAGCAATTTTCTTCTCCACAAATTCAAATCTGCTGTTATGTGCTTTTAATTTTTTTAGGAGTTACCAGGGATTGATCCCATGACCTTCTACATGGGAAGCAGGCACTTAAACCACTGAGCTACACCTTCTCCCCTCTAATCTGTTTTCAATCTCAACCATTGTATCTTTCATTCCCATAAATTATGTCACTTTTCTTTTCAGGCTCCCAAATTGTTATTTTACTCAGCCAGGATCATTTTAATATCTTTCATCTCTTTAGTCATATTTTCCTTCAACATACTAAATTGATTTCAGAGATAATTTGATTATTATATTAGATGTCAAATCCCGTGTTTCATCAGGATTTTTGTTTGGTTCCTTTGTGTGGGTCATCTATTTCTGTTTCTTAGTATGGCTCTTAATTTTTTTTGCTACATCTAGGCATCTGAATATGTTGCTGAATTTTCTGTGAAATTCAATTTCACTCTCTTGCCTAGTGGTTTTGTTTCATGGTTCTTCTTTTATTTTTGTTCAACTTATTCTAAATATTTTTAAATTGCTTAGCTTAAGTTATCAAGATAGGGGCAGGGACTCACCAGTGGGGAGAAGATCTGATCCAAGTAATCTGGGATGAGAGACACACTAAACTGTTTTTTCCCCCTCCTTACAGTTTCCTAGCTGGATAGCAGATGGCATTCATCAACAAAACTTTCCATGGAGGAGACTCTTTCAACATCTGCTTCCCTGTGATTCTAGTCTGGCCAGAGCTGAGATCCAAAGCAGGCTCTGCTGGCCAAACTCAGTGATGAGAAACCACTCTTGCCCTAAGCCAAACCCTACCGCTTCCCAAGGAGGATGATATCTGTTCCCCTCTCACTTGGCTGCAATGAACCATGGGTTTCATCCAGGCTGTTCACCTTGAGGATGTGATATGATGCCATTCATGGGCTTAGGGGATATTAACTCATGGTTTTCATTGCAGGTTCTTCATCTCTCTCTCTCTCATCCTCCAGGAGGATGTGTAACATTTTCCTGGTCTGTAGATGCCCAAAGCAGCTCCCTCAGACAGTTTTTTTTTTTACCTTTTTCCATTGTGAGATGGGTGCCTTTTGTGCAGATCAACAAACTTCTTCTGTGACCACTACAACAGCAAGAGCTTCACATGTGGCCAGGTGCAAGGCAATGGGAGAAACTGTGGCCACAGCAGCAAATATATCAGCCATGCAGAGAATGAACAGAGAGGGAAGGTTTTAGGGCCATATTAGGAGGTCTGCACTGGAGTGGCAGAAAAGGCAGCTTCAACAGCAAGATTGCTTACTGAGAATGTGGGGATGTTGAGCAACAAGACATGTGCTACACACTCCTGGGCATTCACTATGACAACAGAAGCCAAGGAGTGAAGGACTACAGTCTGTGCATATGGCAGAAGGAATGTGAATGTGGTTTCTGAAAGTTCTGGCACCATAAAACAAAGATATGATTTCTTGACTGTAGCAGGAGGCCAAAAGAATAGAGCTGCTCTTCCAGGTCCTGTAGGAGAAAGGGACAAGGTAACTTTTTCTGACTGACTTCTTCAATCAACCCTCAAATGGGACCTCTCTCTTTATTAGGCTGCTTCTCTTTTTCTCCCCTTCTAGACACTGAGTATAATAGTAAAAATTCCCAGGACTCTAAAAACTTTCATCTGGGCAATCATTTAATTTCTTGACTATTTCTTGGCTTTTGTGGATAATCCTAACACTGAGTGATCTTTCTAGCTTTTAGTGCACCTTTAGGTGTCTTGTTTCTGAGAGCAGTTTGCTCAGTTCACTTAGCTAAATTAGATTTTACCTACCCTTGCAGAATCTCTGAACAACCTTTTCTGAGACCCACATTCAAATTTCCTCTGGGTTTTAGGATAATCTTTCCTCACAATGATTTTCTAAAATGACTTAATAGGACATTAATTTGATAGTTGGGGCAACTAAGATTGTAGAATAAGACACTTCAAAGTGCTGTTACCACACAGAATCTTTAAAAAAATGTATAGCAGAATCTGGCAGAGCCATCCTTTCCAAAATTCTAGAAAACAGATAAATGATTGCAGTAAATGATAGAGGGTTGAAAAAAAATACTTATCATAGGAAGTCTCATGATGTCCTTGCTGATCTCTCCTTCTCCCTGGTACCAAGCCAGCCTGTATTCCATTGTGGGTCCCTGGTCCTGCTCTGGAGGAAGCAGTGGAACTCTTATGTGCATACTGGGGTGCTTCTATGTATGTCCCTGTCGATGTATCTATCCATTGGCAGTAAGAAATTTGAACCAGGAAACTCCTCTCAGGCTCACCCTGCTAGAATTTACCTGAAAGCAAAAAACAACTTGCTCACAAGTAAGGTAGTGTAAAAAGCAATTAACTGAAAAAGGCCTGGGGTAAATGATTATCTGCCTTAAATCATAAATTAAAGCACAAAGGAGGAGATCTAGTCTGTATCCAAGAGAGAAAAAGGGGTATTTGAATTCCTGGAAATGCAGGAATTCTCAAGGCCCTGAGCAACACAAGCCTAAGACAGGATGCAGGCTCAGTAAAGAGAGTTGGGACTGTGAACTTTATATTTGCCTCAAGCTGATCTTGAAAGGAAGGCTAAACTTTGATGTAGTACACCAGCCATAGCAACAATAATTTTCAAAGACTGTGAAAGATGTTTTTGTTTTCCTTTGTTTGTTTTTGTTACCTCATAGCACTCAAGGAAATCTCTATTGTATCACTGGCTGGGTACAAACCTAAGGAACAGACAGCCCTGGTACTAAATTCCAGAGTTAACATGTTAAAATATTAAAGTGTACTGTGTGCAATACAATTTTACAATAAAAAATGAAATGGGAAATGCTGGCCTATCCAAAGAAATAAGATGAAAGTCCAGAAACCATAAAAAAAAAAAACCAGTCTTTAGACATTGCAGGCAAAATATAAAAAGAATAAAAAAATGATCCTGAATATGCTCAAGGAGATAAAGGAAAATGCACAGAAATTGCTAATGCATATCAGGAAAGCAATGAAAGAACAAAAGAGAATATCAGAAAAGAGAGGGACATTTTCAAAAAGAAATAAAGAGAAATAATTGATCACAATATCAGAAATGAAAAATTCCCTAGAGACTGTTTGATTTTTCAATCCTGATGTGAATTGTAATTTATAATTATATCAGTCATAACAAAAGATTTCAAGTTTCTACATAAAGGACACAATTTTAAAAATTATTGTACTTCTTGTTAGCAACAGTTATTTAACAATATAAACAATGTAAAAATACAATAAAGGCATTAAAATAACATAAAATATGTTACCAAAGGCCATATCTATAACATTCCTTTACAGTTATGTGGCAAAAACTAGAAGTTAAAAAATGGGATATAATTATCTGATAAAGAGATATAACATGTTTACACATGGGAAAAATCAGTTTTGTAATGCTACTGAATATCCAGAAAAGTATCTATAAATTCAATGCAATTCAGTTTATTCAAAATTCAAAAAGGTGCTAAGATCTTGGTTTCTGTCTAACTCCTCCAACACAGGAATCCCGGGATCTTTGTAAAACTGGTTAATTCCTAGGATAGGTGGGTGAATAAAAGAAAATCCTGAAGCATCATGTGTTGCCAGAATATAATATGTGAAAAAATGCAGAACAGTTAAAAAAAAAAAGATATCCAAAGGGCAAAAGAGACAATATGAAAGAGTTCTTTACAACCAATGTGGAATAATATGACCAAAAAAGTAAATGATATTAAAAAATGATAATATTGGATTATAACACAAAGAATAAAATTAATGTACCTGAATTTATACTATACAAATAAAGAACTAAATAAACAAATAAATGGAACAACACTGTTTTACAAAGAATTTCATAAGGAAAATGAAGAAAGAATGAGGGAACATCATAGGGTGATAATTTCCACAAATAAGATGCACCAATGGAAGGAAAAATAATTGGAAAAATTTGAAAGAGAAACAGGATATTTGCATAGTACCAAGGTACACCCTGCACAAAATATTTAGTAATTACAAAGAGGAAAAATTAATTTTTCAGTGGGGAATTCTGGCAGATACCACTTCAAACAAATGATCAAGGTTAATATCACAAGTAATAAGCCATGTTGATATCATGTATCCCCTAATATGTTCAAAGAGAAGAGCACATCAGCTTTCTGGTGTTCTTCCCAATAATACATTTCCACAATCTAATCATGAGAAAATGAAAACATGAGTAAAAAAAAGCAAAAACAAAACACAGTAAGTAGAAAACTTTACACAATTACTGATAAATATTCTTGCAAAAGTATTCAGGTCATGCAAGACTAGGACAGACCAAACTCTTAAACTGGAGGAGACCCAGGAGACATAATTATATACAGAGTGACATCCTAAATGGGATCTGGAAGCAAAAAAAGTACAGTTGGGAAAAAAAAACTGGTAAAATCTGAGCAAAGTCCCTAGTTCAGTTAATAGTGTCATAACAATGTAAGAGAGTAACATAAAGAGAAGCTTTTGAATGATATGTGGAGACTAAAATGTATTTACATCTTTTCTGCTGGTCAAAATTATCTTAATTATGAAAGGAGCTTGCAAGCTAATCCTAAAATTCTTGAGTTAAACCACAAAATCAAAATTGACCAAGATAAATTTGAAGAATATTAAGAACCTGTGGGGGGATAACCTACCTGTTTTGAAGACATCATGTTGAATTCTCATTAAATGTAGTAATTTATAGAATAGATATCAATAGGCTTTGTAAACAAGGGAAAATTTATCCTAAATTGTGCTAGAATACTTTGGATCAAGTTGAAGAAAAATTATATCTATACATCAATGTGCATGAAATTCCAGTTATATGTAATTATAGGTAAAATAAAAAGAAAAATCAAACGAGAAAATGAGAAAATATTTATGAACATGTTGGAGAGAAAGATATTTGAGAAAAAATTTGTTACCCACAAGATCTTTAAAATACAAGTAAAATATAATCCATAAGTATATTTAGCAAAAACAAAAGCCCATAATTGACAAATAATTACAATAAATAAGAAAATACAAATTTATTTAAAAATTACAACTCATAAAAGTCAATAAGAAAAATAGGAAAGAGTTATTAATGTGCAATTCACACAAATGGAAAACCAAATGGTCAATAAATATTCAGATGCTAAACCTTATAAATAGTATTTTGTATCCTAAGTTATTATTACTGTGTTGACAATTACTTAATAATTTAACACCATGAGATATTACCACATATGTACAAAAAAGAAATATTCATATTCTGCTGTGGAGTATAAGTTGGTACGTTTTGAGTACATGAATTGACACCACAAATTTGAAGAAAATTTGCTTATTTCTATCCATTTTAATTGAGCATATACAGCAATTCAACTCCAAGAAATAACCAAATTCTAGAAAAATGTTCCCATAATTAGGCAAAGTGTGCTAAAATGTGCTCAAATTGTTAGTGATTTGCAATATTGTTGTACTGGAATATCCTCATCAAATTTTGAAATCATGTTTACTCTGGATGCATAAAAATGTATTTGAAGTGTTTCATTCTTTTACTATTGTCTGGAAGAAACTGTCTTGGAATATTCTTAAATATAGTACCTTGTGCACCTTTCTATCTTTATTGAATTTTCTATACATTTTTTCCCACATTTAGACAAGTTAAACATGCATATTATATACTGTTTCAAATTTTAAAATTAAAATGCGACTTTCTTCTCTCCAAGAAATATTACCAACGTGGTGCATTTCTCCAGAATTTTAAAAATCCTTTGCCTACATGGAATATGTGTTAGCTTGTGTGTGTGTGTTTTGTCCATAAGTTTTGTTTTTTTTTCAGAAAAGTTACTATTTTTAATTCAAGTAACTGCAAATAGGAAACCAGGGGAGGGCCCCAGGCTGTGACAAGTAATGCATAGCTCCTCCCCTGACAGAAGAAGGGGAGAGGATGGCCCCTGGACCCTCAGTGGACCACAGGCCACACCTACTTTGTTGCAGCATACTAATCCTAGGAGCAGGGTCCCACGTGCCTTGTGACTGTGGTAGTCAGCACCCCAGCCTGCTGCACCACCCGCTTCTTCCAACAAAGAGAATCTTGGAGGAGGGAGAATATGAGAAGAACAGGAGAAAGCAATGAGGGTGAACATTTGTCACTGGTAGCAGCAGCAGCAGGAGCAATGATGGACATTTAAGAATGGAACATTGAACAAAAACAACACAACTGTCCAGAAGTAGTTTGTGAATAGAGGAAAGATGGAATCAGGACCTTGGGGAATGGGGAGGAGCAGAAAGGGTGGGAGTAAACAAGGCTAGCTTCTTGTTATTAGTGCCCCATCTGAAGAAAGGGGAAACAGGCTTAGAGTGGACACATAGATTTGGGCAAATGGTCCCAGCCCAACTTAGGTGACCATCATAGGGACCTGGGCCACTTCAACCTCACCTATACAAAAGGTTATTCGGCTTCTCCCCCACTGCAATATGCTCAGATTCTGGGGTGAGGGCAAAGTGAATTGCAGCTTCTGTGAAGAGAAGGTGGGGTTGAAACCCCTCCTGCTTTTCTGCACCCCAAGGGAGTGTCACTGTACCCTTTAACTACTGCAAGACTTAGGTAAGTTGTGGAAGGGAGAAAGAGAGGTGTGAGCCACACTAGAGACAGGGACCTGATTTGGTTGGGGGCATCCTCAGAGCCTGAGTACTCAACCTTGATTGGTTCCACCTGTAGTTTTCCAATATTGGGCACATCACCACTTGATGGGAATGCAGAGGGAAGAGTGGAGGAACAGAAAATGAAGCCCCAAACCAAGAGCCCAGACTGCAAAGTCCCCACTCCTGAGGGACATTAGCCATGTACCAGCCAGTAAATATGTGTGGGTGGGATGGGTCCCTGTCAACTGAAACCAAAGGAAAACTGCTACCCTCTCAGTCAGAGGTGGCCCTAGAGTGACTGGTGTGCTGAATAGTGTGTGTTAGTGAGGGCTGGATTGGGAGTAGGGGTGCCCAGGAGGGGCTGTTTATGCACAGGCCTGTGGGAAGGGGCAGAGGCGGTGGGAGTGGAGCAAGGCTGTCCAGGTCCAGGACACTATTTCTGTAAGATTCCCTCTTCCTGGTCCTTCTCCAGTTTTTTGGGTCTGTTGCTGTTTCCTCCCTGGAGTTGTGGAGGTTTTCTGGGTCTTGGCAACAAGCTTGTTTTCACTTCCCTTTGGTGGGTCTTGAGGTCTCTTAGGTGTTGGCTCTCACTTCTCAGTGCAGTCCTTTTCCTGCTTGGAGGCTAAGTACTGGCTGGACCTTGGCTTGATTTGCTCATCCTTCCTTTCTCTACAGAGTACAAAGGAGAGATGGCTGGGATGCATGAATTCACTGCTGATCTGCAGTTGCAGCGAGCTCCAGGCTGCCTGGCTCTACCTTGGCCTCCGCTCCTCACAAATGCTGATGTCTTCTTGAAGCCTTACCAGTGCCTGAAACAGCCCAGGTTCACGGGGGCTTAAAAAGTATAAGTGTATTTTTAAGAAAAGTTAGAATATTTGTCCAATATTAAAGAAACTTGTTTTCTTCTATTAATAATGTTATCATTAGCAGTAGTAGTATCACATTTAAAACTATCTGGATACTGTTTTTCCTTACCATTTTTATATCAGAATAATACACTAAAATTTTTTATTCCAAGAAATGGATTTAATTACACAAGCTCACCCATATTTCCAACTTTTTTATAGTCTAATGTACTAAATCCAATGACTTTTTATTCAAACATTTGGTTTTCTTTTCCATAACTCTATTAGATAATATTAATCTGCCATTTCTAAAAATTATTTTTCAATTTAAAATGCACCAATTGATTTCTTTTTATATCATTTAGGGATTCAGCACATCTGGTAATAATGGACTCTATCTCTTCACAGTTTTTGTCATTAACATATTATGTCTTCTTTTTATTATGTCTGTATATTTAGGAAATATTTTAAAATATTCTATGGTTAAATCCATCTACTTATATAATTTGTCATGATCATTCCCTATTTGAGCTGATACCTTCCCTCACTCCTTTGTCCTTCCACCTTGATCGTAAGATTTTCCTTAGTATTTTCAGGATTTATAACACTAAAATTCTCTTTAGAAACACAATTACATTTTTAAGTTTTAATAGAAAGTTTGATTTAAATATTGAAAAACTAAGCCATTAATACAAATTTAGTAACATTGTTCACAAAAATGCAAAGAAATGTGCTGCAATACCTTGATCCTTGTGGAATTTGAAAAAGGTATTTCTATGACCAAAGACAAACTATTATCTTTATACCTCCATCAGTTTCTCAAAATCACACCAATGATTGGTTTTCTTCATATGGAGCTTACAACTTTCTTCCTTTTCCTTCACTTCCTTTCTTCCCTCAATTTTGCCACTTCTCTCCTCTCTCTCCCTCCTTTCCTTATTCCCTCTCTCCCATCCTTCTTTCCTTTTTTAAATTATTTTCTCTCTTCCTCATCCTCCTTTTTATTTTAATTAGATTTCAGGGTCCCAATTTTTAAAATTAAGATTACGTATGTTTATAAGTTTTCCTAAACATTAAAAAAATTAATTGAAAATATTTATATACTCTTTGCATTGATTGACTGGAATTTCATTTCCTTTTAATTTAATTTAATTTTTTAAAAATTCTATTTTTTAATTTTTAATTTTTAAAAATTCTATTGCTGTAATTGGTATTCATTACTTCAGGGAACTCCTAAATAGCTGTCAACCTTAAATTTTATTTCTACCTCAGAAATAATACATAGGACATAAATATTATGGGGCCTCACCTGTCAAAAAAGTGTATTTTGCCCTTATACTTGACTATGGTTGGTATTTTAATTTCCTAGGCTGTTCAAAGCAAATACCATGAAAATGGACTAGTTGATCAATGGGAATTTGTTTGCCCATGGTTTTGAGGACAGGAAAATATCCAAATCATGTAATCATCAAGTTGATGTTTCTTTTTAAACCAAAAAACTGGCAGCTGGGGTACTTGGCTCTTCTACCACATGTCAAGGCACATAACAGTAGCCCTGGTATTTCTGTTCTCTTGCAGAATTCATTGATTTCAGCTTCTTGCTTCTATGACTTTCTGTCTTTGTCTTTTTCTGAATTTCTTTCTGTTTATAAAGGGCTCCAGTAATAGGATTAATGCCTATCCTGAATGTGGTGGGTCACTCCTCAACTGAAGTAGCCTTTTCAAATGTTCCAACTTTAAATGGGTTTACATCCACAAGAATGGATTAGACTTAAGAATATGCTGTTCTGGGGTGCATTCAGCTTCAAACCACCACTGTGAGATATAGAATTTTAAATTAAAAATTGATCTTCCTATAAAAGTTTCATGGCATTGCCCCAGTATCTTCTATAATCTTGTGGTTGTGATGTGAATTTAGATGGCAGTCCAATTACTATTAATTTGTAGTTGACCTTTTTTTTTTCTCTCTAGAAGCTCCTGTGGTGTTTCATTTATACCTAGTTTCCTATGTTTTCAATTTTTTCCTTTCCTTTACTATTCAGTTCTTTCATGTGGCAGCAAATATCTTCTTGTTTTTGTTGTTGTTTGTTTTGTTATGTTTTGGAAGCCTCTTTGTAGAGGTTCTTTTTTATTCTAATGTTGCATTTTGTTCTCCAAATATATTTTTACTTTCAATGGTCAGTTGTTTTTTTCAGATAGCTTGGTTATTATAGTTAATTTATTTTCTTGTAGGGCTTGATATCTTCATAATATTTAACAAAGCTTGGCTGTGCAAATTTTTCTAAACAATTTGTGTTTTCTTTAGTAATATTATGAGAAGGAGAAGGTTATTCGGTTTTGTGTTACTCTCTGTTTTTGTGATAACCAATTGCCCCTGGAACTCTATATGTAGACAGGCTTTCAGGGTAAGCATTCAAAAAATTGAACTTTATGGTGAGGGAATTCAAGAGCATGAAGATGAAATGTTTATTACATTTTGGATCAACTACTGGTCAGTAAAAGAGAAAGAAGAGAAAGCAGGGAAGAATATATGTTGGGACCTAACTGATATATCTGAGTAGATTGTTACAGCCAACTTCCCTATTGTGGACTGTTTTTTCAATTCTATCCACTGCTGTACTTACTAACTAGGAGTTTAAAGTTTCTTTGAAGCCTTCCCATGCTGCAGACCCACCCACAAGTCCACTCTCCTTTACTGTAAGTACTGCAACAAATTCTTGGCTATGCCTTTCATTATTTACCAACAGGTTATATTGTTTTCTTTTTAAAAATAAATTTATTGAAAAATAATCACAAAGCAAAAATCCATCCACATTGTACAACCAAAATTTTTGGTATAATCACAGGCTTGTGCATTCATCACTGCAATCAATATTAGAGCATTTCATTACTCCAAAAACAAAAATCCCCTACCCCTTATTAGTCACTTCTCAAACCTCTAAGCTTCCCCTCCCATATATATCTGCTAGTCTATTTCCATCTCTAAAAATTTATTTGATATTACATTTTGTATAGATGGAGGTCAACAATATGTAATACTTTGTGTCTCTTTCCTTTCACTTAGCATACTTCCTTTTTCACCATTGATAAAAAGAATATTAATATATTATTATTCCTTAGAGTCCATAGTTTGCTTTGGTTATATTTTTGCCCCAAATATCATACTATTTTTTAACATCATACAACATTAATATATGTTTTCTGTTTCAAAGAAAAACATTCATTATGATCCCCATATATTAGCATATATTAGCACTGCTAATTACAAACACTATAATATGCTTACATCATTTCTACCCATGTCCAAACATTTACAAACAACTTTTTTTTTTTTTTACCAATTCTGTAAAAATTAAACCTCAGCTTTTCATTTTCTATTCTCCCTCTATATTCTGGTGGTATGTATCCTAGCTCTTAACTCCATGAGTTTGCTAATTTTATTTAGTTCATATTAGTGAAATCATACAATAATTGTCCTTTTGGATCTGGCTTGCTTCTTTCAACATAATATCCCCAAGATTTATCCATATTGTCATATGTCTCACTACTTCATTTCTTCTTACAGCTAAAGTATATTTCATCATATATATATATATATATATATACACACATAAAAACTTTATCTATTCATCGGTTGATGGACATCTGGGTAGTTTCCATC
>JAQZBX010056470.1:0-12633 GCA_029593785.1 Cabassous unicinctus
GTTTGGGGTGGGGCAGGCTGGATTAATTGATTGCCCAGCACCATATATTATGAGGCCAGAGTGTATTATTGGGTCTTATGACTGAGCAGGCTGTTTATGGCTCTCATAAATGACTTTGTTCCATGTCAGGTTCGCGCTGACTCAAATCTCAGCTCGACATTATAAGATCACTCACGGAGTTGCTGTTGGACTCTGCTTTATCCTGAAACTGAAGAAAACATTTAATTTGGGGCAGGTGCTGGAGCAGAGCAACAGTTTTGGCAGACTTTCCCCATCTGCCAGTGGCTGCAAACTCTGAAGCCCGGCTTGTCTTAAAGGCCCTGCAGGATGCCAGATTATTAACCATAGTCAGCTGCATGTTAGTTATGGTCCAGCTTAGAGCACTGCAGCATATGGTTTATTGCTTTATTTTGCTCTCAAGTCTAGAACTGCTGAGTCGGTAGACGGTGGCCACGTGTAGCAATTAAATTTAAATTTAAGGGCTCAGTGGCCACATTGTGGCCTGTGGCTACTGTACTGGGCAGTGCAGCTATGGCTCATTTCCATCGCTCCAGAAAGTTCTATCGATAGGACAGCGTTGGTCTAGACTGACATAGGAGGGGTGGAAATAGGAAAATGATAGCTGCTTGTATGTTGATTTTTGTCTCCACTCCATTAAACCTAGGGTTTCAGCTGTGTCTGTAACGAAGAACATCAGACTCTGAGCTGTAGCCTGAATTCTTGTCCGGAATTCAGCCTGCTGGCAGTGAGCACATCCAACAGGATGCCACTTGTCCCGTCGGCGTCTTTGAGACACCCTTACCCACCTAGGAAAGCACAGTGCAGGTATATGTGTGTTCCGCCACCGTGGGTCAGCTCAGACCACCTCCCAGACAGCCCAGTCTGTCTTCCTGGGGCTGCTTGTCTCCACTCTCTCAGGGCCCCTGAGCGTCCCTGACTTTCTCACAGTGGTGACTGGTAGAATGTGAGTACAGCCAGTGCTTGGAGTTCCTTTCCTCAGACTTCTGTAAAGATGGTCTTGACCTCCTGATCATGATGCAAGGCAGCAATCCTACAGAGAGGCCTGTGATGTTCAGAGTGCTGGTGATGGGACTCAGTGTTCTGCTGTTAGGGTTCAATCACTTTTATGGCCTCATCCTCCCCTGGCTGTACAGTCTTCTGTCCCAGCTTGCTTTAGGCTGCCAGGTCCATGGGGTTGCTTCAGCATCTCTCAGTACCATACTTTGTTCCCCTGGACCCTGTCTGTATGGCCAGCAGGAGGGTTCAAGTTCCCAGTCCAGCTGGCCAGATGGACCACAAGCCACATGAGCAGGCACTGGGCAAGCTGGTTCACATTCCTGGGGTAATGTTCCCCTCTTTCTGATCTGATCCTTCCCTTTCAGAGCCAAGGATCCTTAAAGTTTTTGAGTATTTACTCTTTTTTGAAAGAAGCCCCTTCTTGCCCTTGTGTGAGTATTGTCATTTAGGGTCTGCTTGTGGTTCACTCTCTTTGGCATTGATGTGCCTGAATATTGGCAGGATGAACTTTTCATTCCCCTTGTTACACTCAAGCAGTCTGGATTCCAGCTGAAATAAGTTGTGCCTCGGTGGTGCCGTCTGCCTTTCTTTTTTTTTTTTAGGAGGTACCAGGTATTGAACCTGGGACCTTGTACATGGGAAGCAGGCGCTCAACCACTAAGCTACATCCACTCCCCTAGTCTGCCTTTCTGAAGAGTGGAGGGACACTCTCAGGTCCAGTGCAGTATGGAGGGGGCCGAGTCTGTGGGTGGGTGAGAGTCTGCTGTTCCTGAGGGGCAGTGGGAGGAGACCAGGGTGCTTGGGAACCTCCCAAGTGCCCCTGTGTTCTGTCCCTGGGACTGGCTTTACAGGCCACAGGGTTCTTGGGAAAAGTCAATACTTATTTAGTCATCACGACAGTTCTTTAGATCAGGGCTGTCCAAGAGTACAATTCACAGTAGTGGAAATGGTCTCCATCCAATTGTCCATGAGGACAACCCACTAGCACCTGAGGCCACTGAGCACTTGAAATGTGGCTAGTGTGGCCGAGGAAGTGAGTTTTCTGTTTTATTTCATTTTCAAGGATTTCATGTTGACTACATGCGCCTTCCCCTGGGTGGTGTGCCGCAGGCATCCACTTTGCTCCACCCACCCAGCACCACATTCCACCTCCACTGCCGTACTCTGGAAGCGCCACTGAACTGGAGGGAAACGTGTTCAGAGCAGCAAGGTGTTTGCCCTTGGACACAAAAACCAGTTAGTAACTGAGAGGCAGCAGGAATCCAGGCCTCCTGGCGCCTACACTTGGGGCACTGTGTTCTTGTTCCCAGGGCAGAACTGCTGTTCAGTCACCAGTGGACAGAGTAGGAAAGTGTTGTCGTGCAGTTGGTTGTCTTTGGAACAGATGACAATGGCAGGTGCTCTGTGAAAGTTCCAGGGGCTGTTTGAAAACCGTCCTCAATATTGGAGGCAACTTGCCTGTGCCTTTCAGTCATAACTGGCCTTTAAATCTGCAATCTAGAGTTTTACTTGTTAATCTTCCTGCTTTCTTTGGGCTCCTGAGGAAGCAATTCTTGGTAAGCCCTGAGTGGGTTTTCCATATCTGGGGGGTAGGGTCTATCATCATAGGCCATCAGGCAATCACATGTTTATTAAGTGAAAAAAATGGACATAGGGACACTTTTTTATTTTTCAGGCTACCAGTTCTCTTAATTGCTACACTTTTTTTCTCCTTCTCTCACTCACGACAAATATACCTGCACAAACATTTCTTGGGAATCTGTTCTGTGGGGATATCATGACGGATACTGCCCTCAAGGAACTTGGGAGTCTGCTTCCCTTTGTATTTTAGTTGTGGCTGCAGGGATTTGGGGCCCCTATCTATGACATGTCTGGCATTATATTTCTTCTCTTTTTTTTTGAGCATTATATTTCTTAAAATGTGCTTGTAAGTAGTTTTTGTAAATCTCATCTTACCATCCCATTGGTTCACATTGTTATTTTAGCAGTACTTTCATTTCTGATACATTTTCTTCTGTCATGACTTCTTTTCTGGAAGTGCTCTGGCTAGTTCCGGGTGAACACAAGTGAGACTTGACGGTGCGGTGGGTCCCTGTCTCTGTGCTCTCAGAGGCCCTGCCTGTGAGCCCAGGGGCCATCTGGAATCCTGAGCAGTGTAACCGTCTAGGAAGTGGGTCCACAGCAAGCCCTTGTACTCTAGTTAGATGAGGTTCTTTTGTTCCAGCAAGACCAGAATGTGATGATGGCTGTAGGTACACTTGGCCAGTGCTCACCTGAGGGCAGTACTGGCAGGACCACAGGGTGCAAGACAGGCACTACCCTGCAGCCAAGGAAGGGAGGCCCACATGCTGCTGTGGGGGAGGAAGGACGCCCATGGAAGATGACACGGGCAGGTCTTCATGGCCAGGATTCAGTAACGGATCCTTAGATATGACACCACAGTACAAGCAACAAAAGAAATAAATACATTCAACTTCATCAAAATTAAAAACTTTGGTACATCAAATGACATTATCAAGAAAGTGAAAAGAACCTTCAGAATGGAAGAAAATAGTTGTAAACCATATATCTGATAAGAGCTTAATAAGGCAGAAGAGATAAAGAACTTTTACAAGGCAACAACAAAAACCCAAACAACTTAGTTTAAAAATGGGCAAAGGACTTCATTAGACGTTTTTCAAAGAAGATATACAGCTGGTTGATAAGCACATGAAAAGAAGCTCAGTGTTGTTGGGGAAATGCAGATTAAAACCATAGTAAGATACACTTCACACCCGCAAGAATGGTTATTGTTAAAAGGACAGAAAATAACAAGTTTTGGCAAGGATGTGGAGAAATTTGGACGCTTACACATTGTTGGTAGGAATGTAAAATGGTGCAGCCATTGTGACAAGCAATATGACGGTTGCTCAAAAAGTTAAACCATGTGCCCCTGCAATTCTGCTTCTAGGTATGTACCCAAAAAAAGTGAAACCAGGATCTCAAACAGATACTTGTACACAAATGTACAAAGCAGCGTTATTCACAATAGCCAAAAGGTGGAAACAGCCCAGGTGTCCAGCCACCGATGAATGGGTAAACAAATGTAGTATATACATACAAATGAATATTATTCAGCCATAAAAAAGAAGAACGAAGTTCTGAGACACACTGCAACATAGAAAAACCTTGAAAACTATGCTCAGTGAAATAAACAAGACACATAAGGACATTGTATGATGGCATTTACAGAAGATGTCTAGAAATGGCAAGTCTGCAGAGACAAAAAGTAGATTAGAGGTGGCGGGAGAGGGGAAAGAAATGTATGTTGGGTGGATGTGGAGTGATTGTAAGTAAATTTAAAAAAAGATATACCCACTCACTCCTGTAGCATAAGAAATTTCACTCACTCACTGCTGTGGTGGAAGGAGGCCCGCGTCCACGCATTGCTGTGGGGGAAGAAGGCACATCCACAAGACGCACCACGCGCTGCTGTGGAGGGGAACTTCCTTAACTTGCCCTTTCCAGGCATCAAGGGCTTTTCTGTGGGCACCAGGGCAGGAAGCAGGCGTCCTGTTCTCCTAGGCAGTAGGGGCCCATGGACCTTTGGTCACTTCACTGAAATAAATACAGGGCAGTTGAGTGGGGTTTTTCTTTTTAAGAAGATTATAATTATTTTTCCCATTATAAAAGGAGCATTTGAAAACAGAAAAGCATGAGGAAAAATAAAATTTTAAAGTCATCTGTTAGGTCGTCTGAAGAAACCACTGTTGACTTTTTTGGTGTACAGCACCTTTAATACTTTCCCTCATATATTTTATCTTAGCTTTTTAAAAATCCAGCATTAAACTCAGCAGTGTTTATAACATGTGTAAGGTATAAAAGGTAATAAACATGCTACAGCATGGAAGAACCTTGACAACATTATGCTGAGTTAGAGAAGCCTGTCACAAAGGCCACATGTTGTTTGGTTCTATTTATAGGAAATGTCCAGAAGAGGCAAATCCATAGATCACTGGTTGCCAAGGGCTGGACAGAGGGGAAATGGGGAGTAACTGCTAATGGCTGTGGAGTTTGTTTTTGGGGTAATGGAGATATTATGGAGTTGAGTGTGGTGGTGCTTGTACAACTCTGGATGTGCCAAAGCCTGTTGCGTTGTACACCTATATGGGTGAATTAGATGGTGTGTGGATTATATCTCAGTAAAACTTTTTTTTTTTAATTTAGTAAACACCTGTATACTCCCCACTCAGCTTGAAAAGTACAGTCATACCTTGGTACTCAACTGCTTTGAAACTTGTCAAATTTGGTACTCAACACATTTTGATGCAAAAATTTTGTCCCGGTTCTTGTTGTTTGTTTGGTACTCGAGGCACAAGCTAGAACTTGTTGGTGTTGGTTGCCTCATGACTCGCTACCCTTTCCAGCCAAAAGAGAGGGTCACACGTTAGTCACGCAGTAGCTCTTGCCCTGTGCATATCCCATTGCGGTCTTGTCATAGCTTCTGTGGTCATTTTGTGTATTTTTGCATTTTTTTCTCATCGTGGGTCCTAAAAAAAGGAGCAGTGAGAGTGCTGAACAGAAAATTTCTTCGCACCACCATTGAGCAAAAAAAAAAAGAAATAATAGGTAAATATGAGAGCAGTATTTGCATTACTGATCTTGCTAGGGAATACAGTATGCCTAGAACAGCGGTCTCCACCATCATTAAGAATAAAGAAGTGATAAAAAAAGGCTGATGTTGCCAAGAGAGTTAAAGCAGTAACAAAGTAGCATTCCCAAAGCTGTTATTAATTTGGGTAAATGAGAAGCAGTTAGCAGGTGACAATGTATTGGAAGCCATGATATGTGAAAAAGCAAAAGTGTCGGGTGCCGATCTTTTGTAAAACAAACCAGAACTGAGTGATGAGAGTGTCGAAGTTTTTAAGGCCAGCCACAACTGGTTTGATAATTTTAAAAAGAGGACCAACATCCATAGTGTCGTGAGGCATGGCGAGGCAGCAAGTGCTAATAAAAAGGCCGCTGATGAATTCTTCAGTGAATTTCAAGACTATGTAGAAGCTGAGGGTTTTATTCCTCACTAAGTTTTTAACTGTGATGAGACCAGAGTTTTTTGGGATAAAATGCTGAGTAGAACCTATATCACAAAAGAGGAGAAGGCATTACCAGGCCAGAATTTGTGGCCAGAAGCTGTGACTCAGAGGGACTTCGAAGGGTTTGAGGCTGACCCCCAGCCTGCAGGTGCAGAGGGTACAGTTGTGCAGAAGATTGTATCTTTGGGTCAGTCATGGGTCTGGAGGTTGCTGCTGCAGCTGTAGAGGATGTTAGTGGAGGGACATCGTGAAGAGCTCAGCACTGAGGAGCTGCAGGAACTACAGAAGGAGCAGCAACAAGAGATGGCTGAAGAGATTTCTTAGGGTGAGGAGGAGATGAGGATGTCCCCAGTTCCTTGATAAAAGAAATGTGTGCAAAATGGGCAAAAGTTCAAAACTTTGTGGAGAAATACCATCCAGACAAAACTCTTGACAAGCAGAAATGTGAATTTATTGAATGACCAAACAATTTCACACTTTCGAGGAATTCTGAAAAGAAGACAAGCAGTCCTCATTGGATAAGTTTTTAGTGAAGGTGATAGTATGTCAGAGCCTGTGGTGCAAGTTGAAAAAAGGCAGAAAAGAGAAAACACTTGAAGTGCAAGTGCCCAATGTCCTTCCAAGCAACACTCCGTGTAACCTCTCCTCACCATTCTCCTCCTACCATCCCATTAGGCCATGGACTCCTCTCAGTACAGGTAAAGTGAAGTTTTTATTTAATTTAATCTAAGTATTTATTATTTTTTAGGTTTATTTCTCATGTAAAGTAATGATATACAACCCTATCTTTTTACATATTGCCTTAAAAATGTGTGTTGTCTTTGGTTTGGGAACACACTAAATTTATTTACATAATTCCTCATGGGAAAAATTTGTTTGGTACTAGTCATGCCTCCCGGAACCAATTAACGACAAGTAGCAAGGTATCACTGTAGAGCAGCTGTGTTACCTTGCCCTCCACATGTGCCACGGCCACCTCTCCTAAATTGTCTGGCATTTCCTTGATTTTCCTCAGGGTTTTACCACTTATGAAAGCATTCCTAAGTAGCGTATTCTCTCATTCTGTGAGCTTTTCTGAATTTTATATTTAAGGTGTCAATTTGCACGTATTCTTCTGCAACTCACTTTCCCCCACAAAGTGCTGTGTGAATGATGCGGCCGTGCCGTGTGTGCAGCTGTAACTTCTTCGGTGTTACTCTGGGTGTGGAGGTCACCATTTATTTTCTTCTTTTTCTGTCAGTGATCGTTTGCTCTCACCAAACAGTGCTGCTCATTCTCCCAGCCGTGGCATCTGGGGAACCCCACATTTGAGATTCCTTCCGGGCTAGTTCCTGGCGGGGTGCAGGTCTGCACAGGCTGCCGGGCTCACTCCCAGGGTGTGTGACCAGACACGCCTCTGCCCAGGCCCCACAGGGCAGGTAGGGTTTGTCATGTGGACTTTGGTTTATGCTGCCTTTGGACTGGAATGCCACCATTCTCAAGGGGTTCCTTTAAGGCTGCCCTCCTCCAGGAAGGAGTCTTGGCAGGCTGTTAAGTGTGGAGAAACAAGGACCCAAAGTGAGCCTCTCAATTCAAGGCAGAGAGAGAGAGAGCCGGTTCCAGAACCCCTGGTGCCTACTGACCCTGAGGCAAGGATAGGGACCTTCCCAGGGCTCAGATCTGCAGCCCCAGCCCCCTAAGGGCTTGAACAGGTGGACGTTCTGCTCCACGGCTCCAGCTAAGTGCCCAGGACGGAGAGCATGACTTCAGCCTGGCAAAGCATATTGAGGGGAATACCTGTCCCAGAAGTCCCAGAGAGTGTGTGGAAGCTCAGCGTATGTTCAGGGGCTCAGAGGCACTTAGTGAGTCCTTTCCTTTACTGCCCTTGAGCCCCTCAGTTCCCCTCTGCAGCAGTTTTAGTATCACATCTTTGAGTATATTTCCAGAAAGGTTCTGTGCTTGTATAAAAGCAAACGCATACTATAAAAAATTACACTACAGATAGTATACTATAAATGCTGTTCTGTACCTTATCTTCTTCATTTAGCTTTATTCCTTGCAACCCTTTCCCTATCATCCTTTAATGTGAGCCCTTTTTATTATGCTCTTGGGGTCATTTCACACCTCCACTGAAAAGCAAAAGTCCTTTATGAATGCCAGAGCCCAGAAGATTCCAATGAGCTATTGCTTTAAAAATAAAAAATAAAAAAAAATCTGCTTCTGTGTACCCCGGCTGCAGTCACCCAGGTTCTAGGACCTGCGGCCTCACAGCTTGGGGGCAGCTGGTTGTGCTCTGGCATGGCTCAAGGTAACCTGCCCGGATTCTGTCCTCCATCAGGTTACGTCAGGTTACGTCTGACCCAGAAACACAAGCAGGCCGACTTGGGTGCGCACTGGGGTAGCTCGGCAAGAGCCGGAACGGCTCTCTTCTGGGAGTGCTCAGACACCAGGTTCCCTAACGAAAGGGGGTTGAATAGTTAGTGTCACGATATAGACCTTAATCGGTTGTCCCCGGCCCTGTGTCCACAGTTCCAGGACTCCATCGAGTGGTCCCGCAACCCTCCTCTCCATGAGTACCCGTCAGACAGCCCAGACTCCTGCCAGCTTATGTAAAAGTGATGGACGCTGCTTGACATCAGGAAAGCATTCCTCCTCAGTGCATGTCCGTGTCTGTTTTGTTTTTCCACCTTGCTGCCTCCTCTTAAAACATTATGGAATCCTGAAAACCTACTTCACCGGACTTCAGATTTTATCCTTTCCCAGTGGAAACTTGGAATCCCTTTCCTTACCTGGATGTATCTGGGTTTGACTTTAAAAGCAGACATGGTGAGGGCAGGTGAGCATGGCCCTTTTGCTAGACTGACCCTTCAGAGAATCCACCAGCGCTTGTAGGCTCCTGGAAACTCGCTCCATGCAGTTTGTGCACTTTCGTTTTTCACACAATGTATTCCTGGTTTAAGTCTGATGTGTTAGGATTCTCCAGAGAAACAAGTGACTGGAGAGATATTATGTACATATTAAGGGATTTATTTTAGGAATTGGCCCCCGTGACAATGGGATTGGCAGGTCTGAATTCTATATGGCAGGCTGCAAGTTGGAAACTCTGATGAAGGCAAGGTTGAATTCCCCAGAAGCTGAAGTAAAGCCAGGAATTCTTTTTTCTAATGTGTAATATCCTCAGCAAGGCCTCATTGCTGAGGTCAGTCTCCTTTGTTGATGGTAGATGCAGTCACTGGTAGATGCAGTCAGCTGGCTAATAATGTAAATCCATCTGTGAAACACCCTCACAGTAAGCCAGGCCAGTATTTGGCCGAGGGCAGCAGAGGGTGCTGAACCTCCAGGCCAGGGGGGGCAGCCCTGACTGAGGCGCACCCAGCCAAGTCTGTTCACTGTCGTGGACTGTGCTCTCGAGGACTGGTGCCTGAATGCCTGATTGCTGCAGTGTACAGGGCCTGGAGAGAGTGGCTTCTCTCTCTCTCTCTCCTGTACCTGCTAATTTGCCTTTACAAATGGCAGTAGGTGGCCTTGTCTGCCCTGCCTGTCCGTGGGCCTAGAGGGAGTCCTGTCCAGAGAGGGGCAGGGAAAAGGTGCGCAAGGGCAGACATGGGTTGCTAGCTGGGGATTGGGGTTGGGGGTAGGATGGGCTGGGTCTGCCCAACAAACCGTTTTCAGAATGGAACGGTTTGTTCCAGGTGCTGGGCTTCAGCTGGAACTTTCTACCTGGGACTAACCGTATTCTGCTACATTCAGGGAGGCTGTGGGTCTGTCTGCTGGGTAGAGGAAGGATTGCCCTAGGGTAGATTGGGGTTTGGGCTGAGAACATTCTGTAACCCCAGCCTTGACACACACGTTTTGCTTTTGATCCCAGCAGGAAGTGTTTCTTTGAGTTTTCCAGAGGCTCTGTCATGGCCACCAGGGCACAGTTGACTTTGAAGAGGCTTCTTTTCAGTTTCTGATGATTTGATCCTCCCTTCCCCCGTTCTTCTCCTGCCCCTCTATATTTCTTGGTTGATGAACTTGAGAACACAGAAAATCTCTTGGCCAGGCATGTGCCCACGTGGGATTGTGTGCCCCAGGAGGACGCCATCCCCCACACACCCGGGGCACATGGTCAGTCCATTACTGAAGACCTTTCATGTCTGATGTGACCACTTGTGAGCGTTCATCGCTCATGTGTCCAACTAGAGTGAAACTCTTGCCTCTTAGGCTTGTTTGTGAAGGTGGCTCTCACCATACTGAATTCTGTCTGGGAGTAATAACTGAAATAAACTCCATCTCACGTTTCCCCTGTGAACTAAAACTGCGTGAAGAAACTCCTCTAAGGATTTCAAAAGTTGGGGGGGGGGGCGGGAACGGGGACGGACTTTTGTGGTTTTGTAAACCTCCGACGGATTCTTACAGAAACTGCTCATTACTTTGTCCCCAGAAAGGAAGCTGTTGGCACTCTGCAGCAAGCTGTTTTCACAACATCCCATGTTTAGGGCTTCTTGTCCCTGCCCGACTTCTGGGGAATTGATTTCCCCCAAGGCCTATGGTTTAATTAGGGCCTGCTATTTAATTGGGAGGCTTCCCCTGGGCCAGCTGAAGTGCAGTACTTTCTTTAGGATAAAGGTGAGTCCGAGCTGGTGTGTTTTATGGAAGTGGCTCCCACTTGAGCGGACGCCGTACCCTACACACTTGGGGCCATAATCAGTCCATCGCCGGTGGCTTTTCATGCCTACTGGGGTCGCCTGGAGCACTGATTGGTCATTTGTCCAACTAGAGTGACGCCCTCCCTTAGTTTGCTTGTGTGTTTGTGAAGGTGGCTCTCGCCTTACTGAATTCTGCCTGGAGGAACAGAAAGGAGCCATTCAGCTGTGTCACTACACGGCCATCCCCTTCCTGATTTCCCAGGCCCTTAACACATGACTCATCTTTGAAGGAGGACAGAGATTAGCTTAATGACGAACTCCTCGAGGTTGTGGAGGACCTTAGTTTGAAAGAGTCCTTGCTAGCTGCTTGCACCTTCGGTTCCCTGCAGTTCCCTGCAGATCCACCGTGGCTTCCCCCTAAACAGCTGGACTGCGCTGACCGATCGCTCGGGACACAGAGGCTTCCTGCCGGCCAGCGAAGGAGCCCAGGTTCTCCTGAGTGCACTGGAAGCTCACAGGCTACATTTGTCCTGGAGTGACCTGGCACTCTGCCCCACGCTCCTGGTTTGATGGGCAGGAACTTGGGGGAGGCCGTGGCCGCCGGGACCCATGGTGGGGTCAGCCTGGGGATTAGGGGTTGTCACTGAGGCGTTTGACAGAAGATGGCACTGGACATGGCGTGGGCAGCGGCGTAATGGGTTGAACAGCTTCATCCAGCCTTGAGAGCTGGGCTAGCAGTGTCCCTATCTGTGGCTTGTACTAAGGAGGCTTCTTGGCAGATGGACAGATAGCAAAGAGCTAAGAGAAAATACATGCTTGCTGACGGTGTGGATAGAGAGTCAGAAAGATCCGGACAGGGTGAAGAAGCAAAATGAAACCTAACGAGGTGTGTAAAGCCCATATTTAGGTTTACCCATCGGGGGGGGTGAGAAGATTTGGCTTTGGGTGGGGAATTACCCTGGAGAGTTCTGAAACTGCCTGGAGTGCCTCGGTATTGGTGTGTGGTCTTTGGTGCGACCTCTGAGCAGAGCCAAGCTTTCGGGAGGCCCCCGGAGTCCTTTTCCACTGGTTAGGACATCACTCTCCCTGCTCACAGGGGAGTGTTGGAGACCAGGCCAGCCCCTTAGGCTGGACCTATGCCAACAGTGCTTAGGCAAGTGAGCAGCACTTTGTGACCAGAGAGCACGGGGCCTCCGGCTGGGTCCAGTGTCTTAAAGGACCCTGGTGGCCTTAGGCCACTACATGGAATCCAGGTCTGCTTTTTTTCTTTTTTTCTTTCTTTGCCATATGCCATTTAGCACCTAAATGAAATAATACAAATTTCACGAGTGCGGGGCACACACTGGGCTGCATTCTGAGGACAGTGAGGACACAGTTCTTGTCCTTCCTTGAGGAGCTCACAGGCTCATGAACTCCCCTTCTGGAGGAGGCGTCTTTCCTGATGAAGTGAGAGCTGGATTCTTTTGCTGAGCTGCAGCTGGTGTCCCCGGCTTCTTTGCTGTCCCCACTCCGTGCCTTTTCTACAGTGGCTGAGGAGGAGCTGGGGGCTCTGCAGAAGGCCAGAGGCAGATTTTCCTCATCGCCCACAGCTCGGCTATCCCTTCTTACTTTTTGGTCTGAAGGCCAAGGATGACCACTGCTGAGCTGGCAGAGGGTGACTGTTCAGCCAACGCTTCAGGTGTCTTAGCTTCCACTGAAGACTCTTCTGTAATGGCCCTAACTAATCAATAGCAGATTCATCCTGAGGGCTGCGTGTTGTTGTGGTGTGTCTTAAATATGATTCTGCGCTGAAATCTTTTTTCAAAACTCTGGGCTCTTTTGCCAGCAAACAAGTCAGCTCATCCACTGCATCAGGCTAACAGCAGACCTGATAGATTCTACAGTTTGTCATCCTCTTAGAGATGGGGGCAGTGACTCCTTTTTTCTTTCATTTT
>JAQZBX010056471.1:0-18180 GCA_029593785.1 Cabassous unicinctus
TTGCATTCTTATTAATAAAAGATTAATATGCTTCTTTTTTCTTAAACATACAGACATTTCAGAACTAAAGGGAAAACTTGGAGGAATGCCACCAAAATAATTTTAAAAATTATTTGACAGTTTAACTTGGACATTGAATTATAATATAATATTACAGTAACAAACAACTTGCACAATTTTAATTATCTGCCTAACCCAAGATGCAGAGTATTCAAACTAATGTACTTTTGTTCAATAAAATGGAGGGTTTTTTTTTTTCCCAGCATATTTTCTGAACTCATTTTCTACTTCTGAAAAATTCAGTTCAAGAACCCTAGTGACAGGGTCTTCTATGTGAAATGAAGCCTCCCTGGTTGGAAGCACCTTGCTTCTTACGTTGCTATAGCAACATGGCTGACCATCATTACAGGGAGCCAGCCACCAACTAAGAAAAAAGACCCCTGCCAAACAAAAGCAATTAATGAATCTTAACATAATCTACCTGAAAAGAGTGGTCTGGTGCAGAGTTTGTCAAACTGTGTTTTCTGAAACACTCCGAAATTAATTGCACTGAAAAAGGCTCTCTCTTACTCAGAGATTCAGAGAGTATGTATGTTTATTAAAATTAAAAACTCAAAGAAGTTCTATGGTAAACATGTCTTTGTAACTTGATTAAGTCGGTATTTTCCAAGTGTATTTGCTCATAAAATCTGGTCATTACAAGCACCTATTAATATTTTACTGACCTCGGTTTCCTTGGAACTCAATCTCTTCTTTTGTCAGTGGTTCCAGTTAGGCTTTTTGTCACCACAGAGGTTTTACATGTATGTAAATAGACTTATCAAAACAACATGCCCAGGGTATGCCGAATGCTGTGGTGAATTCAGAATTGAAAAATGGTAAAACCTTAATGTACTTACAATCCAAATTAGGAAAGCATGACCAATGTGAAATCACTGTCAAACAAAATTCTGCATAATTAAATAATAGGTGAATTCCTCAAGAGAAAATAGCCTAATGTGTAAAACTCATTTGTTTTTAACTTTTTATTTTGAAAACTTACAGGATGATAACAAAAATAACACAAACCCCATACAAAGAACTCCAACATACCCCTATCCCCCCTGATAAATGGATCCACAAATATTACCATTTTGCCACATTTGTGTATCATTTTGTCTATCTATCCATCTATCTATTTATCCATCTGATGTACTATAAGAAAATTATTACTAAGAATTGTGAACTCATAAGCTTTCTAATCAATAGTCTCTGCTGTTTTAGCCTAGAATTGTGAATGATTAACCTGTCCTTTGTCCTTTGGAATGTCATAACACCAGTATGCAGACAACCCCATCATCTATTACCCAAAAACAAATGTTTAAAAGGAGCAAGTCACCAGACGTGATATTTACACATCCTGTTTGTATCCCCTGTAAAACTAAAAGCTAAAAACCTTTATGTTCCTGTTCAGTGTACCATAAATAGAATAGAACAAAGACCCTGGAGACACTGCATCTCTCCTACAGCAGGCTGGCCACCCCCTGCTAGATGGATTCAGTTACTTTGATGGGTCATTCCTCATGAGTTGCAAGACTCATTAGAGTTCTGAGATTCGGAACCCCTTAAAAGGGATAGCCCCTAAGCTGCCAGTCAGAGCCTCACCCAGGAGGGGATGCTCTGCCTGGGACGTTTTTCCAATTGGGACTCTGATCAGTATAAAGGGGCCCCCACCCATGTGAGTGTTTAGATGTTGTGTTTTCCCCCAGTTTGGTGAGTGGTTGTATATACTTTCATTCTTTTCCTATGTCTTTAATTAAGTATTCTTCTTTTTTGTGATTGCTCAATTGTTATAATCATTTAATATAACCTGAAATTCATTTGATTGAATAAATCTGCCTTTGCATAGCATTTAGAGTTTCTGAGTCTTTTTTAGCAAAACACCATCTATCAATCTACCTATATATCTATCCATCTATCTATCTATTCATTTTCTGAACACTTGAGTCTAGATTGTATACATTATGCTCCTTGAACACAACACTGTCATGTACATTTCCTGAAAACAAGAATATTCACTTATGTAACTACCTTAAGTATTGTTATCAAGTTCAAGGAATTTAATATTTATATAAAGTGCACAGTCTATATTCCAATTATTTCATATGTCCCAATAATGTCCTTTTTTTCTTTTAGGAGGTACCAGGGATTGAATCTAGGACCTTCTACATGGGAAGAGGTGTTCAACCACTTGAACTACATCTGCTCCCCATCAATAATGTCCTTTTGAGCCTTCTCTCCTCCCATGTTAGTTTCCGAACAGTATCACATGTTTCATTTAATTATTCCTGTTTCTTTTCTCTCTCTCTCTGTTTCTTTCTTTCTTTTTCTTTCTTTCTTTCTTTCTTTCTTTCTTTCTTTCTTTCTTTCTTTCTTTCTTTCTCTCTCTCTTTCTCTCTTTCTCTCTCTCTCTCTCTCTCTCTCTCTCTCTCTCTCTCTCTCTCTCTCTCTCTCTCTCTCTCTCTCTCCCTCTCTCTCTCTCTCGTCTTCCTTCCCTCCTTCCTTCCTTCCCTTCCCTTGCCTTCCCTTCCTTTCCTTCCTTACCTTTCTTTCCTTTCTTCCTTTCTTTCATCTGTGGGAATATTCATACAACATAAGCCTTTCCATCATAACCATTACCAAGAATACTATTCAGTGGGATTAATCATATTCACAATGCCATAGTATCCTCACCTTCCATTACTAAAATTTTCCTATCTTCCCAAACAGAAACTCTAAACCCATTATGTTTTAACTTGCCAATCCTCCCGCCCCTGCGCGTGGCAACCTGTACTCTACTTTCTGTCTCTGTGAACTTGCATATTCTTTTGTATTTTCTTTGTAGTTACCATGGGATCTTAAATTTAACATCCTAAAACTATAACAACACTTTTTTGCTTTGATACAAACTTAACTTCAATAGTATACAAGAAACTATATTCTTACACCCCTCCATTCCCCCATCTTTATGTAGTTCTGGTCATAAATTATAAGTTTATACATTATGAGTCCCAAACCACTGATTTATCATTACATTTTATGCAACTGCCTTTTAGATCCCATAAGAAGTAAAAAGTGGAGTTACACTCAAAAATACAATAGTGTAAAATACATTTTAAAACATCATTCATTCATATTATTTTATATTGTTTGATGTTATTGTCTATTGTATATGTGACAGCTTAACAGGTCACCCTGGTTTCAATTCCAGTCTAATCCAGAGCTATGATAATATGCTAAGAGCCATTCTAACAGTGCACAGCCCTCCAGGAGATTTTTTTTTTTTCAGGATAAGAACTCCAAATTATTAAAATTTTAAAAATCAGTGAAATTAAGAGGGGTGTATGTCCAAAACCCTGAACAAGGATGGCCTCCAGATAAAAAGACAAGGGGTAAACCTCCAGTTTCAGCTCCAAAATTTGTAAAGCTCTGGTAACTCATGACAAGAAGGAAAAAGCCCAAACAAATTGAAAATCAATGACTTTTCTTAGATCCATCTGAAAATTGAAGTCACAGGGAAAGCTATCACACCAAAATCTGGAGAGAATAGGTATACACAGAAAATACAAATAATTGGCTTAACTGAAGCAGAAGCTGCTGAAGCCAGTAACTGGTTGGAACAATTAAATAGTAATTTTGATGAATTTTTGTAGGCTGAGAGTGGACTATCTTAAGGGTTAAACTCTTGGTAGCCCAGTGTTGGGTATTGAGTTATTGCCCCCACTAAAGGCATGTCAAAGTCCTATGGTCATTTGTCAAAAGACCTTTGAAGAGAGGTGTGATCTAACTGAATGAGGGTGGGCTTTAATCAAATATGGCTGAAATCCTTATAGGCAAAGGAAATTGGACATGGGAGAGAAGTCACAGGGAGCAGCCAGAGCTGGAAGTTAAGAGAACTCAGAAGAGAAAGAAGACATCACCATACGCATTGCCATGTGACAGAAAAGCCAAAGAACCCAAAGATTGCCAGCCAGCCAGAAGACACTGACCCCGGGAGAGAAGCAAGCCTTCTTGCCTTTGAATCCATGAGCTAATAAATTCCTGTTATTAAGGAACCCATTGTATGGTATTTGTTTTTAACAGCTAGGAAACTGAAACACCCAGTCTTAGGGAGGCTCCCAAATTTCATGGGTTTTATCTCCAAGAGCACCACTGGATTGTCACAGGGAAGATCAGAGAAAAATCTGCTTCTTTTTCAAGAAGAGGGAGGGAGAAAGTGACCATGTTAAAATATGTTCGGGGGAAAATAACCACATTTAATACCCAAAGCTTTCTCCAAATTAAAGCCCTGCCTTCCAAGGTAAACTGTATTACTAAAGCCTTATCTGACCTGAGGAAGGACAATTAGCCAATTCTAGGCCCCTTTAACCTTCCTATTTCACTAAAGCGGAAGAAAAAAAAAGGGAAAAGAAACACTATGGAAGGTCATAACCTAGGGATTCAGGACAACTAAAACAATAAAGATCTAATGATAAGATTATAAAATGCTTCCCCTTACCCATACCCTCCACAGCATCAACAGGGCTCCAGGATAATAACAGTGGATTACAACTCAGAGAGCTGCTAAACACAGACTATTTAAGAAGGACTTCTCAGGGAAACTCAAAGGGGAACTAAACAAAGCACGGAAACTAAGACTCTGTCAACTACATAAAGAGCAAAAAGCCCAACTTCCAGCCAGATTAGCATAAAACCTCATGCTAAAGCCTAATTACTTCAATTCCTATGGCACAATGCATCATGCCTGGCTCTCAAAAAAAAAAAAAAAAAAAAAAAAAAAAAAATTACAAGGCATCCTAAAAGGTATGAAAAACAAACTATAAAGAGAAAACCAAGCATGAGAACCAGACTGAAATATGACATGGATTTTGGCATTATCATATAAGGAATTTAAAGTAACAGTGATTAATATCTCTAATGAAAAAAGCAAGAACATATGGGTTAAGTAACAGTGAGAGACAAGCTATAAGAAAAATTAAAAAGGAAATGATGGAAATTAAGAACACTAATTGAAATAAAGAATGCCTTTGATGGGCATATCAGTAAACAGAAAACAGCTGAGAAAAATATTGGTGAGATTGAAGATAATAAACAGAAACTTCCAAAACTGAAATGCAAAGAGAGTAAAAGAATGAAAATGAAAAGGACAGAATATTTCAGAAATGTGGAATAATGACAAAAAGTGTAGTATAAGCACAATGAGAATACTAGACAGAAAAGAGAGAAAAAGAACAGAAGAAATACTTGATAATGGCTAAGATGTTTCCAAAATTAAATACAGACACCAAACTATCAATTCAGGAAATTACAGGATAAATACCAAAAAGTCTACACCTAGACTTATCATAATCAAACTGCAGAAAACCAAAAACAAAGAGAAAATCTTAAAGGAAGTCAGAGAAAAAAAAAATACCTTACATGTAGAGGAACAAGGATTAAAATTACATTGAAGTTCTCATCAGAAACCACGCAAGCAAGATGAGAGTGGGGTGAAGAAAATTGTTGAAAGGAAATTTATCCTTCAGAAGTGAAAGAGAAGTAAAGACTTTCATGGACAAACAAAAATAGGCAGATTTATCAGCAGTAGATCTACCTTGCAAGAAATGGTGAAGGAATTTTTTCAGAGAGAAGGGAAATGATGTCGATTATAAACTCAGATAGACATAAAGAAAGGAAGAGAATCAAAGAAAGAAAAAATGAAGGTAAAACAAAGCCATTTATTTTTCTTATTCTTAATTGATATAATAGATATTTTTTCAAAGTAATAGTAACAACAATTATTTTGGTTGATCTAGCATATGGGATAGTGAAATAAGTGACAGAAGTGTTATAAGGAATAAGAGAGAGGGATTGGGAATAATTTGTTATAAGGTACCTGCACTAGCTGTGAAGCAGTAGACTGTAAATTGAAAGTGGATTAGTTGTAACTGTAATTTACATACCCTAGGGCAACCACTTAAATAATAAAAATACAAGTATAATTGATATACTAAGAGAGAAAAAAGAAGAATCATAAAAGGCTCAATTAAAATCAGAGAAGACAGAAAAAGAGAGGAAGATTAGAAAAGAAAACAAAGAATGAGAGCAATTAATTTTTTAAAAGTTACAAATATGGTAGATATTAATCCAAATAAATCAATAATCACTTTAATGTGAATAGTCTAAAAACAACAATTAAAAGACCGGGAAAGTGAGGGTGGAAAGACTCACCTATGGATCTTGTAGGTCTTCTTCCTACAAGAAACTCCCTTTAAATAGAAAGACAGATAGATTAAAAGTAAAGGGATGGATTTTCATGTGTCACAGATTGCCTAATCACTTTTGAGTTACTCTACTTTTAATTGCAATGAAGTCTGAGCAATTTTAAAAAAGTAAAAGGATGGAGAAAGATATAGCATGCTAATAGCATTGAAAAAGAAAGCTGTAGTATTATGTTAATTTCAGACATAACAGATTTCTAAGCAAGGAAAATTATTAGAGCTAAAGGGGGCTATTACATAATGATAATCCAAGAAGACATAACAGTCTTTAAAGAGTATGTACCCCAGAAAAACATATTCTTAAAGTTAATTCATTCCTGTAGGTATAAGCCCATTGTAAGCAGGATTTTTGATGAGGTTACTTCAGTTAAGATTTGACCCACCTCTTTCAGGATGGATTTTAATCCTATTACTGGAGTCTTTTATAAATGGGGGGCGGGGAGAGAGAGAGAGAGAGAGACAGACAGACAGACAGACAGACAGACAGACAGTCAGACAGAAAGCCATAGAAGCAAGAAGCTGAAAGAAAACCCTAGAAGAGAAGGGAGAGAGCAGCAGATGCCGGCATTTGCCTTGCCATGTGGCAGAGGAGCTAAGAATCACTGGCAGCCCGTGTTTGGGAGGAAAACATCACCTTGATGATGCCTTGATTTGGACATGTTCTTGCGTCAAGCTGAAAGCTGATGAATTCCAATTGTGTAGGTCAATGCATTTCATGGTATCTGCTTTAAGCAGCATAGGAAATTAAAACAGTCACATTGTAACGTTCCAAGTGGACATGATTTTGGTGGGGGACATTATTCAACACGCTACATTACTGATTCAACATCATAAAAGGTATTCTAATTTTTACTTTTAAAGGTGTTCATTTTGCTGCCATTTTTTCTTTCCTCACAGTCTATTAGTGGACAAAGTGATATCCTTTGTATATTTAAATATACTTACATGTTTTTAGATTTGTTTTGAGACAAAGGAGTCAAGTTTTCTGCCAATGGTAGCAAGTAGTTTGATTTTTATTTAGCAAAAATATCTGGCAACTATAAGCAGAGGATAGTGATTTAATCCTTCCCAATCAATAGAAGAAGAAATCATTCAAGAGTCCAGGTTGGAAAAGGAGCAGAAATAAATAGAAAAGGATGTTTGGAAGGGGATTATCCTTGCCAAATTATGTTCATGGGACCACTGGTTCTATAGGATATTATAAGCTGCATGTGAAATAGTCTCCCTCAATAATTATGTCAGATAAATGTTGATTTAAATGAAGTTAACACACCACTTTCATGCAGGTCTTCTCAAAGCCTCGTATTCAATGTGTGCTATGAATTCCCAGTAAGTGAATACTCTACAGAAGCTTCCCAAATTCTTTTGACCATGAAACACTTTTCTTGTGCACCATCTGAAATGGATAGTGTTCTGAAGTATACACTTGTGAAATGTTCGATTTAGAAGATAAGGAATTCCAGAAGTGCAGAGTCTATGTTCTCTTCACCTTTGAAGAACTAAGTCCTGAATCATAGTCATAAGTCATAAATGTTGAATAAATGGGTGAGTAACTGTGTGTGTAAGAAAATGGATAAACGGATGTGATCATAGTGATGAGAAGGTGGGACTATTTTTGTTTGCTTGCTTTTTTTTTTTTTTTCGCATTTCCTTAATAAAAGTTGCTGAATATTCACAACGTACCAAGTACTATTTAATGTGCTTTAAGAGTATTAGCTCATTTAAACCTCGCTCAGAAACTCACTCATGACTTCCCATTTAACCAATGATGAAATGAAGGCTTATAAAGTTTAAATAACTGCTCAGGGTTACACAACCAATAGGGGGAAAGCAAGATTGAGAGCTGAATTCTGTCTCCGTCTGGATCCTGCATTCATAAACAGCAAGGGGGTGTCTCTGCTTTTGTCTCAAATTTTCTGCTATTTGATGAGAACTCCAATAGATTTAAAGCATGAGCATGCCCATACTTTCTTTTCCTTTTTGTGATTGAGCTAAAAAGAAAACCAGAAAAACCAAAGATAAAGTGATACCTATTTCTCACCTCCCTCTTAACAAGGCAGAACAGTGTAGTGGAATACTTACATTCAGGAGTTAACGAAAGCTGGACTCCTTCTCATCTCTGAAGGCTACTGGACTTCAGTCTCCTCATTTGTAAAATGGAGACAATTCCTACTGTTCTGGGGATTAAAAATTAAATGCATAAAGGGACAAGCATGGAATCTAGAATATGAACTCTAGAGCTAGACTATCAGGATTTGAATTGTAACCCAAAACTTCCTAGCTGAGTAATCTTGCTCAAGTTATTCAACCTACCTTTGCTGAGTTTCCTTATCTGTGAATGATAAATAATAGTATCTACATCATCTATACTATAAGAGAATTAATATGTATAATGCACTTTAAACAGTGTCTCACAGAGAAAATGCTACGTACAAGTTAGTCGTATTAGGCAATATGCAAATAGTGCCTATGATATGTATGGTCCTAGCAGCATGTGGAAAAAGCTTGAGGCTTTTATAGACCTCATTTGATTATTGACTCTGCCACTACAAGTTATATGTTTCGAGCAATTTAGTTATTTTTTCTGAGCATTAGTTTTCTCATCCATAAAATATAAACAAACACCTTAATCTAACAGGATTTTTAAGAGGATTAAATTATTCATCAAATGCAAAGCCTGGCAGTTAGAAGTTGCTCAATACAAATTAGCAGTTTTCTCCTTTCCTTCCCTTCTTCCCTCTTTCTTTCCTTCCTTCTTTCCTTTTTCCCTTCCTTTCTCCCTTCCTCCCACAGTAGGCTGGCTCTCCAGAAGTCTTAAACGCCAAGTAATGATAAAAGTACAATAATTTGTGGTGAATCTTTCAAAGTGCGCAGGTACGATCACCAACTAGAAAATGCTTTCAAGAAGGCTTTGGATCTTAATTTAACTCGGATACTGTGAGAGGAAACATCCCATATCAAGATACTTCTTGCTTTATGGAGGCATATATTTTTTCAATTGCTATATTCACTAATAAATCATGTTACCTGACTTAACAGGATGCTTACAAGGGGTAAATAAATACCTGAGATAACTGGAAAAATATTCCCCAAATCTTGGGAATATTTTAGAGGTGGGAAGCTTTTTGGAATCTGGTTTTCTTGACCAAAGAGTAGATTTTCTTAAAATCCTCTGGTTTAATGCAAGGTTAATGAGGCAGAGAAGTCTTGAATCAAATGATCCCTTACTAATGCTAAACCTCTAGAGGCCTGTGAAATTACTTATAGCTCCATGTGTAATCATCAACACAAGCAATATGGAAAAATTGTCATTATGAATTGTACTGATGCTGTGATTAAAAGCAATCTTGTTTTATGTCCTTTGAAAGACTTAAAATATTACAATCTGGAGACATAAAAAGATGTTCTAATCAATAAGCACTATTTATACCTTACATGTATATTGAATTTCATAGCTCACAAAAGAATTTTACATACATTATCATATACCATCTCTGTGAGGTAAGCAGCACAAGTATTATCACCCCAGTTTTACCAATTAAGAAAATGAGACAGAGAGAGGTGAAAAGGCTTGCCCAAGTTTACACAGCTGGTAAACAGAGATGTAGCTATAATACAGACTTTATCTTAGTCTAAAAATATATAATTTCTGTTATACAATATAATTTCCAGCAATGAAGAAATAAAAACTTCGTCAAATGTAAGAAAATTAAGTGGTGATATTTTAAAGATAAATAAAGTCATTTTTCACTAATATTGATCAATCCTGCATTAGGCCTTAGTTAAATTAACTAACTTTGACCAAAGGTGAGTCTCTTGCCCTCTCCTCACTATCAAACTCTCTCTGTTACTATAGACACCCTGAAACTCTGGACCTGGCGAAGTTCCGTTAAACCTAGCATCCCATCTCCATGGGTCATGATAACACCAAAGCTGCCCAATACTTCCCATTCTTTGGAATAAATGCATAACAGAAAATAAAAACAAACAAACAAAAACAGCTCCTATCAATCAGTTAAGACTTGTTTATTTTCCCGTCTCTACTTTTATTTTTTAAAGTATACTTCAAAGTACCTTTGAAATCTAATATTATAATGGGATATAAAATTCTACCAATTATCTGTCCTCTTTAGAGGACAGTTGGGGGACTACGCCTTATTCCCTAGGATCAGCTGACGGTTGATGATCAGAGATGGGGGTGAACAGAGTTCAAAACAAATAAGCCAAAAGCAAAATTAAAGACAATTTGAAACAGATATCATTAACTTTCTTTACAAAAGTAATAAAAGTGTCAATAGATTTGAAAATAAAATACTTTCAGCCCTAAAGATGTCTTTAAGTAAGGTGTGTGTGCTTGTGTATGTGTGGGAAAAAAAGTCCTTATCTGTGACACTTAAAAACTTTCATAATCACCATATTATTTATTCATTGATTTTCTCTATCATTCTATTCCCTTGACTGTTTTTCACCTTTTAAAAACAGGACATGACAGCAGCAATGGCTGTACTGTTGAGAAAAACCCAGAGGGGAAACAATCTTGCTTATTTTTATAGCACTAAGATTCTTTCCTTACGTTCACTTCTTTGGAACTACCATCTGTGCTAGGGAGAGTTAGCTAGGGGAGAGTGAGAGGAGAGGCAACGATTCCAAGGGAGAAGCTAAATCACCTAGGTGTCAGGGGTTTAGACTCTGATAATGTCACTTTAATAAATAATTCGAGCCTTCATCTTCTTTTCCAGTGATGTGGTTTACTAGGCTGCCTTGACACCACTGCTATCTGGGGGGAGAGAAAGGGGCTAACAGCACATCAACTGCATGCCACCTAACTCTGAACCCAGCTTTGCAAAAGCCCAAGGGGTTGCGAATATTCTCACTGACCTGATTTTGTGATAATCAGGGAAGGCTAAACATTCGCTATATTAGAAACCATGCATGTGTCCCCAGACCTAGTTTTTCTCCCTAGGTCTGGTTTTTAGAATGCTGGTGATAAACTAAGCTTGATTTATTATATGACCATCCTGTATGGGAAAAGACTGTAACTTTCGGTATCTTTGGTCAACCTTAAGAGATATAGCAGGGGGATGGATGTGGCTCAGGTGGTTGGGCGTCTGTCTACCATATGGAGGGACCTAGGTTGGATCCCCAGGACCTCCCGGTAAAAATTAAAAAAAGAGAAATATAGAAGGTGCATGGGCTACCAGGCCCCGCGTGCGGGTGCACTGTCAGGCCCCGCAAGCCAGGCAGCAAGATGATGGCGTTAACAGGAGAGTGACAACGGGAGAGCCAAGACAAGATGCACCGAAAAATGGATAAAAGTAAATAAATAAGTAAATAAATCCTTTTAAAAAAATGTTTAGGGGAGGAAGATATGGACAGATAGTTAGTAGTAATACTTTGACGATGCTCTTTCATGATTTGTTAACAAATGTTTCACAGCAATGCAAAGTATTTGTAGTGGAGTGACGTGTGGGAGCCCTGCATGGTGTTATGCATGTTTGTTTTGTAAGTTCACTATGTTTACTGAACACTTATAGTTTATGTATGTTCATGTATGAATGATATACTTCAATAAATTGTTTAAAAAAGAAAAAGCCCAAGGGGCATCACTTCACTGGAGAAATAGCTGCATTTTCTTTTCAGGCAATCTGGCTCACATGAATACCTCTAGTCACTTCTCCATTCTCTATTCGGGATTTGTCAATTAAAAATATTTTATTCCCAGTCAAATGTCCCTGGCAAATAGAGGAAACTCCAAGATGCATTAAGTGTAGAGAATACAGAGGGGCAAGGAATGTAGTGGTAATTAATAATCATACAAGTTTTAAAAAATCTGATTACATTTATTTTATAATTTTATAATAAAATAAATACACTTAATGGAAATATAAAACAGTCTAAACATAGCTCAGAAATCTTCTTACCTCATCTTTTTAATAAAGGCTAGAAGAAAGGGATAAAAATTTTTGAAGAAAAAATTCTATGATAATATAGAAATTTCTAGCTGGAGGAATTGGATAGACATTTCATCTTACCTCTTGATCTTGACCCCCAACCTTTTAATTTACAGATCCTAAGTCTCAGGTCCAGAGAATATTCTTGATGTTCTAATTAATGGTTGAGCTGATCTAGAGCCCAGGTATCTACATTATGAGATACTGTTTTCTCCTTTATACCAAGTTGCATTCATTAAACAAAATTTTATGGGGAGTTTATCCATCAGCCACCAAATCAAACTAAATCAATTCACATTGTCAATGAATTAAAAATATTTTTTTATGGTTTACCTAGAACTAGGAGATTAGACATTCCCTTTGACATTGAACACCTGGGCTTATTGGTATGCCCATTTTTTTTCAAACAACAAATAAATTGTTTTTTTGGACAGTGAGAGGTTAGGAAAAAAATCTTCACAATGTATGTTTAATTGTGATGAAGACACAGTCTCACCTTTAACTAACTAGGAAAATCAAAGTCAATGGCAAATGCTACTAGTGTTTTATCATCTTTTTGAAAAATGGATATAGCAAATTCATTTCCTCTGAAGCTTCATACACCTCTGCATACTTATAGATTTGACAATTGGACCATTCAAGGACTATTAGGCTCTGCTTCCTATCCTAATATGGGAAATAGAACCCTGGCTCTTGATCAAAAACATATTCTCAATGTGCTCATGAAACAGCAAAGAATGAAAAGAAAATTTTCTAAGCACTAGGCTTGTTATTACCTTATTTTCAATTCCATATGTCAAATAGAATCCTGGAGGGATCAGATCTAATGCTGGAAAGTACATTACAAGGGGGAAAATGCTCTCTATTAGTCTGATGATAAACCTAAGTAGCAAACATCTTTTTTTCCTTTTCTAATTTTCTAGTACATTTTCCTGCCTGCAAGTAAAGATATAAATTACAAATAGAAGCAATCGAGTATCCATGTATCTGTCTATTATTTTGTGGCCACCCAGCCAATTTAATATGAAATGTTCAACTATGTTTTACCTTACTGTCTTCAGTGGAAAAGAAAAATAAAAAAAACAGATGGGTTTAGTTTTATAAGAAATACAAAGGTAATATCATCACAATCTCAAAATGTTTTCATCCAAAGGAAAATCTATGGTCAATCATCTAAGTGTGTTACACCAAAATGAGTTTAAAAAAAAAAAAAAAGGAAGAAAGAAAGAAAGAAAGAAAATGTCCAGGTAATTGGGTAAATTTTTCATTTTCCATTTGATGATTTAGTAAAATGTGGATAGTGCTGAAATTCATTGCTAAAACCAATAGTTTATTAATGAGGAATAAATTAAAGTCTAGAATTTTTTAAGTCCAAAAAAGTTTAAATGCAATACTCATATGGAGCTTTAGGCTAAGAATTTCTAAAATTGTTTAATTGGGATACTTATCAAAAGCCATGCCTCAGTCTTATGAGATCAGACATTTTTATAAATGGATCTGGTCTAGATGGATGTGTTCAATTAGGGCAAATAGTGTGAACAAATAGGATGAGTAAGTAATATTAGCTCTTGAAAGTATTAATACTTATTAGTTGAAAGTTTGGGAAAAGAAAGATGTTGAAAACTAGGATTTGTTATGGGGTGATTTTATGTACATTTACTTATCTTAAAATTTAAAAGTTACTAGAAATTAAATTGCCTAGTTCTGGAAAGGCTTTGGGAAGAACACTCATTCAAAATTTGTCCACAGTTAGTCTCTTTTGTGGCTCTGCTTCAAGGCTAGAATAACTTAGAGAACAACTACAATCAATCAAGCCTCTGGAGGGTTGAAACCATGGTCTGGTAACCAACTCCTTGCAGTAGAATGCTCTAATTCTAATCCCTTTACAACCACCCTGGGCATTCCTGTCCACCACTCTCACTTTCTAAAACATTGCCTTTGCCATATAAAGGCCACTGTGGTATGTTTTGCCACCTAGGCTAATAAACCTGTGTCAGGGGATAGGGTCTAACCAAGCAGCGTTAAGCCCTTCATGCCAGAACTGCTGTTTTGCACTCAAGGACCAATAATGTAAGACATGTGCAGGTCACTAAATTAGCCCATGTTCTTTGTGGGCAGGGCTCATGTCTATTTCGTTCACTATTATATCACCATTATCTAGAACATCCTCAGGAATATTTGTTGAATGAATAAATGAACACAGAGGGCAGGGCAGAAAAGAAGGAAAAAAAAAACAAAGGAAAAAAAGGCCACTTTGATTCACTTTTCTCTTCATCAAAATCCTATTCAAACAACATTTATTCTTAGAGATTCAAGGAAAAATAATATTTGCTTTTTTACAAATTATTAAGCCTGTGAACATAGGCTAAAGAATATATAACACTGTCAGTTTCTGTTTCCTTGGCAAACATTATTCTCCAAGAAGTGTGGAATTGTAATAGCTCTGCTAAGTGAAAGAAAACCTAGTGATTCCCAAAATGGAGCAAACATGTGGATTGGTCTTCTAAAAAGTTTCAGTTTCCCACCAAATGCACAAGTAACAAAATAGATAAGAATTCATCAAAATTAGAAACGTTCGTGACTTAAAGGAAGCCATCCAGAGAGTGAAAAGACAACCCAGAGAATGGGTGAAAAAATTTGCAAATCACTTATCTGATGAGGGAATTGTATCTAGAACATATAAAGAACTGCTAAAACTCAATACTAAAAAGCCAAAATCCCAATTAAACAAGAAACAAAATTGATTAAACAGTTCTTCAAAGAAGATATATGAATGGACAATAAGCACATTAAAAGATGCTCCACATCATTAGCCACCAGGAAAATGCAAAGAAAACTGCAGCTCCTGAATATGTTAAACAGAGTTAAATGTTAAACATACAGAAAATGTTAAACATACGACCCAGCAATTCCCCTCCTAGTACATACCCAAGAAAAACAGAAGTATCTCTCCATGCAAAAAATTGTACAGGAATGGATAAATAAAGTGTGGTGTGTCCATACAATGAATTATTATTCGGCAATATGGAGAAATGAAGTATTGATGCATGCTACAACATGGATGAACCCTGAAAACATCATGCTAAGTGAAAAATGCCAGGCACAAAGGACCACATATTGCATGATTCTATTTCTGTGAAACATTCAAAATAAGAAAATTCACAGAGACGGAAAGTAGATTAGTGTAGCCTAGGGCTGGGGTGGAGGGAGAAGGAAAGATTGGGGGAATTGACTGTAATGGGTAGGAGTTTCTTTTGAGCTGATGAAAATATTGTAAAATTGAATGTGGTGATGGTTGCACAACTCTGTGAATATACTAAAAGCCGTTTAATTGTATACTTTAAATGTGTGAACTATATGGTGTGTGAATTATATCTCAATAAAGCTGTTACCAAAAAATGTTGCACTTTAAAGGCTTCTCAGAATCTTTTTCTCCACTCTTCATCAATACAGGACTTTCATTCTCTTTTGTGCAATGACATTAGCAATCTCTTAAGAGGACCATGATTATATAGGCAAAAACCGTCTGTTTGCAAAATGTTGCTGAAATATTCAGAATTCAGCAAAAGTGTGCATATATAATATAAATGTATGCCTGTGTACACTCACATATACACATCTATATGCCCACATTTATACACACACATACATATATTACAGCAAATAGCCGGAGTCACTGTTCGACAGGTTGAACATTCTCTCTCACTCCAGTCAATCATAGCCAGTTTTCCAACAGTCTCCCTAAGGGTTTTATGACCAGGACCAATTAGTCAGTATTGCTTTATTGGATTGTTAAGGGCTGCCAACAGTGTGGTGAATTACACAGCTGTCACATCAGTATGTAAGTGATAGTCGGCAGAAAGACAATAACAGCAATAAAAGCATCCAATGTACAAATCACAGGGAAAAGAAGATCCTAATTGCTCTAAAGTAACTGGGGAATCACTATGGGGAAAAATAAGCATATAATAATTTCTAGATATTTAGTATGTGAAAGTGAGTCAAGAACACAGTATGAATTCAGTAAGTGCTTATTGGCTGACCTGGCTGTACTCATCCCAGTACATACACTAGGATCTGTTTAAGACCTTTATAAGCCCTTAGAAATTTCATTATGGTGATTATACCCAACAGAATATCAAACCTACAAATATTACTCATGTCCTACCATCCTCAATACAGATAGAGATGAAATAGAGATAGAGTTATAGACTTACATAGTGATATACATGTTAAACTATCTGTAGATCTGTAAAATCAACTTGAAAAGTCTGTGTTATAATTTTATTAATTTATGGTTTACTATATGTGCTAGTCCAAACTCTCTTAGAAGTCTACTGTGGATGCTAATACACTATTAAACGTGCAAGGAACTTATTAGGGGAAATGTGTGAGAGAAAATGGGGAGGGCCCTGGGGAGGCTGGAAAAGTCATCAGACTGTAATTCAAGTCTGACCTTGAGTGAAGGGGAGAGGGAGGGAGTATTGAGTGTAAGCAAACTTGACTATTGTACAGTCTAAGGAAGTTTTGGCAATGCCATCAAGGATTCTTGAGACGAAGTTGGCCATAAGAGGAGACCTGTGTCTCCCAGGAACAGGTTTGACTTGGCATCCTTGACACGCTCAGTCATTGGTTGGGAACAGAACAAAGGAAGCATGGTTTTAGTGCAAACACAGAGGTGGCTTTCAGAGCACAGTAACTGGGGCCCTTGATCTATTACACCCTCCAAAGTTGAAAGTCTGCAAGATGTATTCTCATGGCTACCACACTACAATTCCTCATGCCATCATATAGTCTCAGGAATTATTGCACAGTGAAAATATTTAGAACCAAAGATATTTTTTAATGCAAAGAACTAATACTTACTGCAGCAGTAAAGAGAGTGACATAATTCTTGTTTTTTGGATATTTAATAAGTACTTATTAATTTCTATTTAGTAGTTTTATTAGATATGGTAGATTGACTGAAGAAATGGCCTTAATTCTTCATCCTGTCCTGAATCCACATCCTTTGCAATGTTATTTTATAATCATCAAGAAGGGTAATCTATTTCCTCACTCCTGGATCTAGACTAGTTTTTTGTTTTGGTTTGGTTTGGTTTGGCCAATAGAATATAGCTCAAGTAATGATGTGTCTGTCCCAAGCTTAGGTCTGGAGAGACCTGTGAGCTACGATCACTCTTTTCCTCCTCTGCCTTTGCATTAGAACATGCCTGAGCTAGCCTCTTAGAGGATGAGTCATGTGCAGAAGAGCCAGATAGGTGCAGATGTCCCAGCTGAGAGCCCAGCCAAATCAGTAAAGCCACCTAGCAGATCCACAGTTGACTGCAGACACATGAAAGAGTCCTGCCAAGACCAGACCTACCTAGCTGACCATTTGATTTGTGAGTAATAACAAATGATTGTTGTTTTAATCTGCTAGGTGTGGGGGTAATTTGTTATTCAGCAATAGCTAACTAATACATTAGTTATTAAACATTGTAGAGCTTATATGTCTAAGCCCTTCATCATCCTTCTTTGTGGATTTAACACTATACACACACACACACACAGAGAGAGAAAAAAAATTATGGACCAGTGAATGGAGATTTTGTCTAAGTTCTGTAATTTGAGGGAAATTCAGTGTCACTGGTAATTATGGCTTCAGCCACCATAAGTCGGTTACCTGTCTAGCTTTTCCACCTACCCCATTAAATAGTGTAGTGCCTGGAAAAAAGTCCTGGTTGGCCCTGAGTCGTTAATACAATTGAAGGATAGTACAAAAAAGCTTCCTTCAGATTTTTCCAGAAAATTGGCAGAAGATGCTTTATAATTCACTCCATTTTTCACCTACTGATTTTGGCCTTTGTAATGGGTGTGGAAACTCAAAGGGTTATAAAAGTGATCCATATCCAGGGCCAATACTTAAAGGTAAATGGAAAAGAAAATGATTATTATGGCAGTAAAAGTAC
>JAQZBX010056472.1:0-18183 GCA_029593785.1 Cabassous unicinctus
AGGGAGAGAAAAAGAAAAATGAAGACCAAGCAAGAAGTGGTGGAATGAAAGAAAAGCAACGGAAGTCTGAAGACAGAAAAATGAGGGAAACAAGAGAAATAAAGTAGGTTGAAAAAATAAGTTTTTTTAAAAAAGAAATGTTTTTTTTTAAAAGAAAAAAAGGAAACAAAGAAAGGGAAAAGAACAAACAAGAAACAAAACAGTAACCAAGAAACAACCCAGGGAAAATAGTCTTCCTCTTAGGCCCCTAAAGACCATCTCAGACTGCTAGTACTCATCAATCGATCACCCTGCAGCCTCCCCTCCACAGGTGATATATCCAGTTTTAGCAAGTAAAATAAAGGAAAAAGAAAAAAAAAATCCAAAAAACCATAAAACAAAACAATAGAAACTCAGTCTGTAAGTTCCCTATCGTAAGGTGCTAGCTGTGTGCCTTATCTCTCCCTGGGTCCCTTCTCTTAGGAGGTACCAGGGCTTGAACCAGGGACGTACATGCAAGACAGGAATTCCCCTCCTGTGCTACAGCAGCTGTCTAGGTTAAATAGGCTTTTGAAAGCTTATCTGGTTCTTCCTGCCTGTTTCCCTTAGGGAGTTGGACTTCTAACTGTTTTCATGGTGTGAGCTAGTTAGGTGTCTGTCTCTATCCCCACCCTGACCAAGTTCGTCTCTCCCAGGGTGGCTGGGTATGACAGCCTGCCTGAGCAGATTCCCCCTCCCCTCTCCGTGGGGCCACTTCAGTGCTGGCTTGTATCCTCACCGAGATTTAAATGGGGCTCAGGTGCCCAAACCCACAGAAAGAAAACCACTCTCCACCCTTCACCAGACTCCCTTCCTCCTAGGGAATGCTCCCTCCCACTCAGCTGGCCTTTGACAGCTAGGAGTTCCAAGGAGGTTATTTGCCATGAGGGTGGGTCTTACCTGCTGCCTTTTCCAGCAACAGGGGCGAGCAACTCACAGTTTTCCCTTGGGGTCTTTATCTCTTTATCCAGCTCCCTCCTGAATGATGCCTGCAGCCTCCTGCTCTGTGGATTCCCAAAACAGCTTACTCAGGTTAGGCCCCTGAATCCTCTCTGCCATTTTTTGCAGAAGAGCTGAGCAGTGCCCACCTACATCAATGCCATTTTCCTGGACTAGCATCTAAATTACCAGTTTTTAATCTGCTCAATAAGTAAAAGGAAAACATGAGATTGATGTCTCACCAAATAGAGAATATAAATAAAGAGTTAGAAAGTATAAAATCAACTGAAATAGAAATTCTAGAGTTGAAAAGTGCAATCATTGATATGAGAACTTCTCTATAGGTGGTCAACAACAATTGTATCCCTGACTAAAGACCTGAATGACCCTCTCAGCAGCCTGGAGTGTGCACCTTCCCTATTTAAGTCCTTCCTCACCCAGATCGTGTTCATTCCAAAAGATGTAGCTGTGAGACTTTTCTAGATTCTTAGGAATTTCACTGGTCACTAGTGATGTTGAATGAAGTTTCATACCTTTGCTTATGCTTCACTAACTGCAGATCCTATGATTTAGGGTGTACAGGGGAGGGGAGATGGTCAATTATTTGTTCTTTCAGAGACCTCCACTTCCTTCTGAGAACCCAAGACTACACCCAGCCTGAAGGAAAATCCCCCAAAGGAGAAACACAGCTCTGGTCTCAGAGTTATTCCACATTCTTGCCTCTGAGTCCCCATGAGACTTACAGGAAACTAGTCACCCTCCAATACCAGGGAGAATTACAACCCAAATTTCTGTGAGCCCCAATATCCCTGAGGATCTCCCAAGTTCCTACCTACATCAGCCAGATCTCAGTGAAAGTCCACATCATGTCCTATAAATTAATCTATCCCAGTCTCACAAGGGAGAAAGGTGATTGTTTTGCCTATTCAAGACACTAATTGAAGCCGTTTAAATTTGAAAATCAGTTTTTCCATTTCTGTAAAAAAAAAAATGGCTGCTGGGATTTTTATAACTATTACATTGAATCTGTAGTTCCCTGTGGGTAATACGGATATTAGAATAATACTGAGTCTTACCATCCATGAGCAATGTATGTCTTGCCATATGTTTAGGTCTTCTTCAGTTTCATTCAGGTATGTTTGCTTGTGTTCAAGTGTTTCACCCTTGCATTAAATTCATTCTTAGATATTTTATATGTTAGAGGCTAATTGAATGGACTTTGAAAAAATCCATTTCAGATTTTTTTTTTGCTGTACTATATCAACAATTGATTTGTGTGTGTATATCTTGTACAATGCAATTTGCTTAATGTCTTCATTATTACATTAGTATTGTTTTGGATTCTTTGGAATTTTTATTTAAAGGGTTATGTCATCTGTGTATAAGAATAGTTTTCCTTCTTCCATTGCAATTTGGATGACTTTATTTCTTTTTATTACCCAGTTGCTCTGGCTAGACCTCATGGGAAAGGGTTTTCAGTATTTCACTATTGAGTATAATGTTCACAGTGGGTTTTATAGATGCAGCTATAAACAGAGTAGAATGACTTCCACAAATGACCATCCCCTCAGTGAGCAGGAGAAAGTCTCCAGGTTATAGCATCCTGTGAGTGCAATTCTGAAATCCTAGAATGTGAGTTAATTGTAGGATATCTACATTTTTATGGTATTAAAGAACTGAATTCTTACTAATGTCTGTGTGTTCAAGTTTTAATAATAAGTTCATGGTAGAATATGCCTAAAATATTTTGATGTGTTTTTAAATTTTAAAAATTCTGTAAACCATATTAAATGAATTTATTCTTTCCAGATATTATTTAGGAAACAGTACTTTTAATGGAGCAAAGACAAGTATTAAGGACAATCCTTGGGGGCCATGGGAAATATAAAGATTACCTTGGGGGATGTTGGTGTGTGTGCTTGATGATAGGTATAATGCCATATCGTGGGAATATTGTAGTCAAGTTATAAATGACCCTGAACATATGTGATTGTGAATCTAAAGCAAGAGAAATTTTAAAAAATTTGCTGATATGAAACAAATATGCTGATATGAACGGTTGCTGCCGTTCACCAACATAACACCAAATATGTATGAAAATAGATTGATTTAAAACTAAATAGAAAGGAAGTTAATAACTGTAAGTCAACTAACTCAAATATATAGTATAAAAACAAAGAAATTTAAATATAAAATAAATATAAGAAACTACAATTAATGATTGTAGGAATAAAATACATAAAAATATACAAAAATAAGAATTCAGAAATGAAATGCAATATAAATCATATATTGAAAATAACATAGATTATTTTAAAAATATATAGACATTTATGGAGAATGACTATTTTGGCAATGTGGTAATACATGTTTCACTTAAAGAGGAGTCTATGTTAAAAGGAATATTCTGTAGTCACATATAGAAAAAATTATACAACGATGGGTGCAATAGAGGAAATGAGAGTGAAGATGCATTTTTAAGAGTGGTAGAAGTACAGAATCCAGAAATATCAGGAAGAAAGCTTTCATACTTTAAAAAATTTCATAAAAAATCTAGACAAACAGTTCTGTGTTGTTGGGAAAGCTATTTTGAATCTCACTTCTGTCTGTAGTTTTTTTTTTAATCGTATGAATACCAACAGAAAAAAATTCATGTTATTTTCAAGTACCAAATATTATAGTGAGAAAAGGATTAAGTGCAGAGTAACCCCAAACAAATGAATCAAAGGTCTTCATCATGATTTACATTATGTACTGAAATATACTTTCTCAAAGAAGATAAAAGGCATTAAGAAAATGAAACAATATATGATAGAACCGTAATTTTTTTTTAAACTCAAAAAATGAATGGGAAGAAATTAGAAAATAAGAAAAATGGAAAAATATCAGTTCAAAAATGAAATGTAATATTTACAAAATAGGGTGACAAGATAATGCTGAAGTAGAAAGAGAAGGTAAAAATGGAAAGTGCAGAAAAGAAATTAAATGGAGAATGCTAAATATTTGAAGAAAAAAAAAAAGTCAAAATATGAGTGTGATGGTTAGGCTAGTGTGTCATCTTGGCCAGGAATTGTGCCCACTTTTATGTTCAAGCAAGCACTGGACTAATTGTACTACAAGGATATTTATGGACTTTAGTCATCAGTGAGTTTACTGTATAGATGGATGATTACATCTACAATCAACCAGGGAGATTGCCTTCAGAAATGAGTGATGTTTTATTCAATCAATACAAGTATATTTATGGATTTTAGTCATCGTTGAGTTTACTGTATAGATGACTGACTACATCTACAATCAACCAGGGATATTGCCTTCAGCAATGAGTTATGTTTTATTCAATCAATTGAATTCCCTAAAAGGGGAAGTGATTTCAGCATTCAGAGAGGAATTCCTAGCTCTCTTTGGACAGCCGTCTCCTGCGAACTTCATAGGACTTTCATTGGAGCCCCTGTTTTCAGCCTGCCTGCAGAATCTGGACCTGTGCATCCCCACAATCACACAAGAGAACTTTACAGATATCTCCTGTTGATTCTGTTTCCCTACAGAACCCTGACTAATACAATAAGGAATGGTATAGATGGTCCAATATCTGAACACTGGAGTGTCTGAACCAGGAAAACAAAGCAAAGACTTGAAACAAATGCTTTAAAGTACAATTCCTGTTTTTCTGATGTGAAATTCTTTGAAGCTGCATATCAAAAGTGCACATTGAGCACTGACTCAGAAAGACTAAATGCAAGGTATATTCTAGGAAAATTACCTGGGTTAAAGAAAACAAAAATCTTTATACACACATTATGTAAAGTAATTAGAGTCTCATCAGCTTTTTTGAGATTTTGTGCCAGATGCAAATGGAGCAATATATTTGTGGAAATAAATGTGATTTGTGGTTTTATACCCAGCAACACTGAAATGTAAGTTAAAAAAGGCATTGAAATTCAAATATCCTACTAGACAAAGATTAATATTTTGGGCATGACCCCTTCCAGGTGAGTGAGCAGAGTTCAGTGAATGAAATTACTGAAACACATTGAAGGAAGACAGATGATAAGCACTCAATTTGTATTATTTATTCAACTAGCACTCAATGAGGATTCTATGAGTGAGGTTATGACCTTGGTGGGGGCCATTATGGAGACCATATATTATAATTCACATAGCACTAACTTGTTTAGGGTGCTTATCTGTATATGTATTTATTTATTTGATAAATAAGAAATACAAGTAGTAAAGATACAGATATTGCTTAATAAGAGAAGTAAAATTAAATGTAAAGACTTTTTCTAAAACAACCTAATCTTTTGAAGTAAAACTAAACTCACTGAATTGGCTCATTCTGAATGGAGTAGAAAGGTGAGCACTGAGGCATCTCCAAATACCATAAGATCTCCAGCTCCTCTCAGCCTCAGGCTGAGGCTTCCAGGTCAAGGTCTTTGCAGCTGTCTGTTGTAGGATCTGCAACAAAAATACAGGATCTGGAGTCATTGGGGTAACACAGAGATGGTAGGAACTGGGGCTTCCCTGAGGTGGGTTTCAGGACCCAGAAGATACCTCAGGCCCTGGAGAAGTGAACTTTGGTCCCTGATATCCCCAGGAGCCAGATCAGGAAGCACCGAATTCCTATTGCTACTCTCTGCATAGGGTGCTGTCAATGAAAAAGATTGTCTGTGAATTTCCAAAAGAGGTCAGCCATGAAAGCTTCACATTAAAAAGGCCAGATTCCTAGAGCTCTTCCTTTTCCTAATCAACAGTTTCATTCTAAATCAAACATAAAGCTTACCTGTCATTTTCCATTTTAAAAAAGATATACTGTGATACCAAAAACATATTTTCTTACATTAATATGTTCCAACATGTAAATATTACGAAACACTCCTCAGTGTAATGTAATAAAGCTATTTTAATAATTACAATATTACAAAATAATAATGGGGAAATGAATGGCATGAAATCCTACCTGCTTCTCTCATCCCAAGTTAGCTCTGCAGGGAAATTTCTTTCAGGTTTTGTTTCTTTGAATTCTACATACTTAAATAAATTCTAAAGACTTGTATCTTGAGAAAAGGTGCATGAGCTAATCTGGGATCTGGGTAGGGAACTACAGAGGCTCAGAACCCCATGGCTTGGGCAGCTGAGAGGTTCTACTGAGATAGTAAACAGGGCCACAATAGCTACTGTTCTTACATTAGAGGGACCCCAGAGCATCACTGTTCTTATGGATTGAGTCAGGTCCAGCTATAAAGTCATGGTTTCATCCTCACCTCCACTCCTAGGGATGTGAACTCATCTATGAATAGGATCATCAGAGATCCTATTAGTGAAGGTGAGGCCAACCTGCTACAGGGTGGCTTTAGTCCTTTATGCATGGAGTCCTTCTAAAGAGAGGAAGTCTAGGCAAATTCATGAGCAGGAGCAGAGGGAGACAGATGTAGACAGATGATAGATGATGGAAGGAGAGGTGGAGTTATGGATTGCTGGCAAGCTGCCACCAGCTTGAGGGAAAGCATGGCCATGCTGACAGCTAGATTTTACTTCTAATTTCCTAAATGGTGAGACAGACAATTCCTGTCTATACACCAACTAGCTGATGGTATTGGATAAAGCAGCCCTGGCAAACTATCACAATCTAACTCCCCTTTCCCCTTGAGACCTGAATTAGTGGCACTCAGGGTCAGTCCACATTAATCACCACACTCACTAATAAAGAGGGGGAATCTTGGTTGATCTTAAGTGGATTGGGAGGGCAAACTTTGGTCCTGAACAGAACTAGAGCCCTCTCCTCCAAATTAAGGAGCCAAAGCTGAGCAAACTTAGGGCTTATGTGGAATAGGTTTCTAGTCCCTCGGGAGAGGCTCTCAGGACATTCTTCACTTGTCTGCACTTATTTTCACCATCCAGTTCTTATCTCCACCTCCATGTTCACACACTATTGCAGCCTCTCCTGTAAGCTCCTCAAGAAGGCTGAATGTCCTAAAGTGTCAGAGAGAAAGTTAAGAATCAATGGAGTGCAAGTCAACTTGTTTCCCTTGCCCTCCTCATCCTACTCACTCCACACTCACACTTCCTCTTCTACTTCTTCTTGTCTTTTGACATCTTGGATGCCTTCTTTGTTTTCCAGGAAAAGATAATTTAGGTAAAAAGACTCCTCCTCCTCCTCCTCCTCCTCCTCCTCCTCAAGGAGTATAGACAGCTGCAGGGAGGAGAACACACTTGCATTTCCAGAGCCACATCTGCAACTTCACACCTGTGAGTTCAGAGCCCTGCCCAGAACCAACCTCACAGGTCCCCCCCACATGATGTGGATCTAGGCTTCTGACTTCCAGCACAGCTCCTTGTTTCAGCCATTCTGGGTTACATGCATTGATTCATGGTGCAGGGAAGATTTGGATATCAGTGCAGTGTTGAAATACAATAGGTGAGGAAGGTGGAGATGTGTTTTAAAAACATTGCCATTCGTATGACTTCACCTACCTGGAAGAGACCAGGTCCTTCAAGATAATTATAAAAAGAGGGGGGAAAGGAATGCTTACAAATAAGGAAAAGAGATTTTAAAAATAGGCAGAAAGAGGAATTGTTGGAATCTTCTGAATCCGAGAAAAATGCTTCAGAATGCACCACGGCAGTAAGGTGATGGGGTGGCCTTGTAAAAGGAAAGGAGAAAGTTCAGGTTGAAAGGAGAGCTAGAGCTCCTATTGTTGATGTCATAACATGACCTGATCCTAGAATACAATGCTGTCCTCTTCTCACCCTCAGTTTGAGCCTCGATTGCCTCTCCTATGCCCTGTGGGGTTTGCCTAAGATCTAGGGTCTGTGTTCCAGACCACACATGCTCTAATTTTAGGGAGAAATGTTCACATCTTCCTTACCTCTAAGAAAACAGGCACTGTCTCCTTGTCTTCCTAAGCATGATATTGGTTCCCTTCCCATCTTCCCTGGCTCAGAACCTCCCTGCCTCTCTTCTCTCTCATAATTAGTGCTTATTTCCTTTCTTCTTGTCTCCATTCATGTTGTTTTTCCATACGAGAACTTGGAGAAATGATCAAGTGTATACTGCTGCCCTCTGAAATGAATAGATGGATCAATTACCAATTCACCCATCTCCAAGAGCAATTCTCAGAGACATGGAGGTGATTCAGGTCACAAATCAAGTGATTGTCAAGTGCCTGGGATGACCTTATGTGTGTGGCAGAAATTTTGCCCACTCTACACCCCTATAGGTTTCCAGCCCTTTAGGGTGGATGAACATGAAATTAGAAGCAACTTGGCCACATTCCCTTATCTTGCAAGTGAGATAAAAGGGTTTGTGCAGGATATGTGGCCACTTAAATAAGTGGTTTCATTAGGCCTTTATAGGACTGGGTAGCTTGAGTGCTTTGACAAGCCTGAGGAAAGGTACAGAGAGGGACATGAATGTTGTGTGAGGGACAGAGCATAGATGACTGGCAACAGCACTGGTTTCAGAGAGCAGCAGGGAAACTGTGGGCCTGCTGCCCAGAGGCTCTGACATGGGTCTGCTCAATTCCTGGACACCAGCTCAGTAGGACTCGGTGAGCCAGGGTGTGAAGCAATTCAGCAGCCCATTCACTCAAGTCCTACAAAAACGTGCTAGGCTTTGTTAGCTCTTAATTGGCACCAAGAATCAAACTTTTCTCAAATGTAATGAAATTTAGGCTTAATTCCTAATCCAGCATTTTGGATTTGGGTGGAAAGTACAAAATACAAGTGAGTTCAAGAATGTGCTTCAGCCACTCCTTTCAAAGACACTGGTGTGTTTGTAGTAAGCCCAGAGAACACATTCTTTATGGCATCCAACCTATAGATACCCTTTAAAGTAGGAGTCCACAGTGAGGATAGAACATGAATGAAGTATAACCAGGCATATAAGTGCACAGGGGGAGGCCCTACTTCTCAACCACCATCCAGCACTTGCTATAAAAAGCTTTGTCTCTGGTCCAGGTCAGAGCCTGGAAGAGATTGTGCCCCACCAAACTAACTTCATCATAGTTCAACACCAAAACCCAAATGACAATCTCTTATATTCACTAACTATGGGATGCTAACCAAAGAAACCCAAAGGTTTGATGTCTGGCAGTGGAAGAGGCATGAAAAAATTAGTTTGTTGGAAGCAAAATTTAAATAGAAAATCAAGGAAAGTTTATTTCAAGCACAAGGCACACCAAACTTATGGTCATGATATCTCTTGCTATTATATTATTAAATATGAGAAGATGAAATCAGACCCTCATAAATATTTCCTTTACATTCTGATTGCATACCCCCTGCATAGTCTCCAAGGTACCAGGTATAACTTATGATCCTGGAATCTCTCCATTAGATCCTTCCTTGAGAATTGTTACCTACCTGGATTGTCATTATCTTCGCTACTGGTGAAGTTGTACCTCTGATCCACAATCCAATCTTTAGGAACAGAAACATCCACAGGAAAGATTGCAGATGGGGCCTCCACCCCTCCCTTCTCCACTTGAGGCCATGCTGGCTAGCATAGGAAAACCCAGCTCCCTACCCTGGGTGCTGAGACCTTTCCTGTGCTCTCTGGAGTCCAAGGCCTTCAACAAGACATTGCAGTCAGTTTGCAAATGTGGAAGAGAAGGTGAAGGAATCTGCTCTCAATTCTCCCTCATTTAGCTGGAAAATTACAGCGCTCTCCTCCAGTGTCTCACCTTGAAATTATGACTATTTGGACATGCACACTGTCTACGATGAGTTCAAAGAACAGACCCAGTACTAGACTCTGGGCAGGTGCCCTGGAGAGTATTTTATGGGGATGAAAAGGTTCTCTGGATCATCTGTACCACAGCAACTAGCACAAATGGATACTGGGCTTTTGAAAAATTGCAAAACTTGCAATCTGCTACAGATGCCCTTGTCCTTTGGTGCTCAGTACCAGGAATTAAAATGACAAATGTTGACAAATTCATAGTAGAACTTTAGAGACTCTGCCAGGCAGAAGAGGCATGAAGAAAGTACATGGTTTAGGAATCTAAGCCCCTAATATCTCCAGTGCCTGGGTCAGTATTCACTAGATGTGCAGCTCTGAATACTTTATACACCTTCTCAACTCTTCCCTGTCTCATATGTTAATGAATGACCACATATGTCTGCTTTTCTTTCATCATGACCATTGAAAATGCCTTACAAGAGGTGAGATTAGTAAACCAAGGTGTAGTAATACATTGCAGTAAGAGGGATCCTGTACCACAACTTTATCCTATAGAGCTCTGTGAATGTTTTCTTCAGTGTTGATGGGATATTCTCCAGAGTTCATGGGGTATACTTGGCAAATGGTAAGCCACACTTATTTAGTAAATAATTTTATAATATTGACATGCATTTTCTTCACGCATTTCCATGAAGAAATATTGAGGGTATTGTTTACACAGAATGGTGATACTAGCCATTGTGCTGTTTAGTGGGTGAAGAAATCAAGGAAAACACACAAAGGGCCACACAGTTGTGCACATGCCCATTGAAAATCAAACATAGGTATTCTGAGAATCACATCACAAACATACACATCTAAACTCACACCACTCCCATGCACACAGACACACACCAACTAAACAAAACACAGCTTCTTAAGAAACATGGCTATTCGTACCTGGAATCTCCATTCCTGTCACCACACCCCAATCCTCATTCCCACCAGGAGGTTGTAATCAAGGGACCTCTTGAGACTAAACCAGCAAGGAAGACCCAAGTATTTTAATATGTAGATTTTTCCTCAGGGAGTGTGTGATTTCAGAATACCTACCATTGTTACTTGCTCTTGGGGCTGGCAGCAATTACAGAGGAAACAACACTGTAAGGATCAGAACTCACTGTATAGTGCTACCAGAGGCTTGTGTCCTCTTGGTGAGTTTAGAATACAGGATGGGAAAGAATAGTCAAGTTAAGGAGAGGAGACACCTCAGGAAAAGACAGAAGCTTGTCCTGGATGATGCATTTCTCAAGTCCATTTTGATTATGAAGTCCACAATTTTTAATCCAAGTAGAAAATATTTTTGCTAAAGGAAGTCTTTCTACCATATAGTTAATAATCTGATGCTGCCTTTTGTGATTATCCCCTCGACATAGTGATTAACCAATAGATGCCCACTGAACACTGACCCACCAGACATTTGTACATCCCACCTCTACTGTACATGGTCAGGTTTTCATATCTGAATTAGATGGGAAAAGAAAGAAACCAAGAATGCATCAGTTCTACCTCAGATGAAGAAAGTTGACCTACCTTGGAGTAAAATGGAGCATGCTCTATGGCCCTGGCACTTAGACTGTCCTCCAGCAGGCCCTCAGGGGTAGCTAGGAGGACACAGAAGAACAGTCAGTACTTTGGGCATGTTACTCCTGGATTAGTCAGGAAGCATTACTTGATTTGGAGCAGGGATTAGAGTAATATGGAGGCAGCTAATCAAGAGACATAAGTGAGCTGCTGAGGAGTGGAAGGACGGCAACATGGAGGAGCAGCAATGAAAAGGGAAGCGGTCCTTGGCATTGTAGCCAAACATATCCCAGAGCACCATGAAAGAAACCTGCAAAGCTACTAAAAGACAGGATTTTGTTCAGTGACAGAGTCTTACCACTCCTCCTGCCCCTTTTGAAGCCCAGCATTATTGTTGGGCCATTGAATGTGTAAATATTTGTAAAGTGTGCAACTGTGATGGAAATGAACAAAATCCCAAACCACCTGAAGGGAACAGTGTTGCTTCTAAGTACTGTAGTACCTGGTCCTTTGTCTTCACCTAAAGCAGAAGCACATCCCTATTTCTTATGCCACATGGAAGCTAAAATCAGGGTTGTCTCCACAGTAAAGCAAGTATGAAATCCCTAGTATTTAAATCATCTAGATTGTTTTCTTAACATGTAACTGATACCAAAATACATACCATTTTCACTTGCTTCTGAAGCCACCTGCAATTAGAGAAATGAAAACACTCTGAGCATAGGATATGCTGTATAGTGTTTGTACAAGTATTTTACTCTGTTGCTGCCTTTAGAAAAGCAGATGTAGACTGGAATCTTTGGGCTGTCCATGTGCCAGCTGGGCCAGGCACAGTTGCAGCACCTACTCTCCAGTTCCTTGGACTCACCCAGGACAACTAACAAGGAGGTGAGGATTGACAACCACCATACCAAGGAAACAAGAGAGCCTACAACTGCAAGCAAGAGAGTCCTATCCATCAGCTGTATGGGATCAAAGCTGCCTCTCAATTAGTGGTGGAGTGGACATCACCATCCCAGAATCCTCAGGATTGGGGAATGATGAACTGTGGACTACAGTGGACCTACTGGTATTCTACTATAGACTTATTATGATTCTAGCAGTAGAAGAAATTACAGCATTAATATGGAGACGGTGGCCACTGTAGGCTCTGGGGGCAGGGGGAGGGAAAGAGGTGTAATGCAGGGGCTCTTTTGGGACTTGGGAATCATCCTGAATGACATTGCAATGACAGATATATGCCAAAATATATCTTCCCATAGCCTGCAGAATTGTGTGGGAAAGAGTGTCAACTACAATGTGAACTATGTTCCACGCTCAATGCAGTGTCCCAGTATATTTATCAATTGCCATGAATGTGTCACACTAATTAAGGATGTTGTTTATGTGGGGAAGGTGTGGGAGGTGTGGGGAGTAGGGCATATGGGAATCCCTATTTTTTTAAATAACATTTGTGTAATCTTAAGTATCTTTTAAAAAAATTAAAAAATTAAAAAAAAAAAAAGAAGCAGGTGAGAAAAAAGTGGTCCAGTCAAATGCCGCTAAAGTAACTATAACAGATACGTGTGAAAAGGCACAAGCTTTTCCTGTTTGATGCATCTCTCTCATCTATTTAGGTTGAGAATTTAGGTTCGGAATAAAGAAGTCTTAATCCTTGGAGGAAAGACTAGCCCCATACCATACAGGTGACTCCCTGATGTTCCTTTTGAAGCAGGGGTAAGTTAGTAATAGGCTTCAAATGAATACTCTCCCTGACCAAGAAAATCATACGTCATGAATAATTACATGGTGTGATTTTCATATCTGAACTCAATTTAAAAAGGCTAAAATCATCAATTTTACATCAGTGAAAGAAAGGGTGACCTTACTTTCGAATTAGATGGAACGTCCTCAACCGTCCAGTCACTAGGGTGCTCCTCCAACAGACCTTCTGGGGTTGCCAGGAGGACACAGAGTAACTGTTAGTACTTTGGGGTGTTGTCCATGGATTGTTCAGGCAGCTTCCATGGTCAAGAAAATATGGAGCTGAGGGATAATAAGCCTGGAATGATCTGTGCTGGGCCATGCTTTTTGGTGGAGAGAAGATGGTAAAGGAGAGGAGGAACAGAAAACAAATGAGAATGAAGAAGGTTTTTCTGTGTAGCTAAAGGCATCCAAGAGCAACATGATATATTCAGTCTACAGATAGTATTAAATAGATGATATTCACTCACAGAAGAAGGTCACTCTTCCTTCCTGTTTTGAATCTAGGCTAATTATCAGTGTCCTTTTGTATTTTACAAGATCATTTCAGTCTCCACTGGTGCTACTACAATACTCATCTGTTGTGCAGTATTTTTCTTTTTATTTATTGGTGGACTAGATTTAATTCTAGGTAAATTATTACTTTGTATTGAGTCACTGAGATGTGTCATAAGGATAGTCTTATAGAGGTTGTCATAATACTGATGCACTACCATTTAAAAATAACCAATGTTTAACTTATGATATTTTTCCTTCATCTTCCTTTTCATTATTGTATTTTTGTATTCATTGATGTGACTCTCCATGCTTACATGAACCAGCCCACAGTGGGACAGTTAGTTAGAATGTATTGAGGGGTTGAGGGTTGAGTCTTTTTTTTTAAATTAATTAATTTAATTAAACCATTATTTTTTTTAATTTTTTTTTGTTTGTAATAGAAGACTTACACAGAAAATTAGACAAAAACAAAACAAAAAAATGGCATCCAAATTGAAAACCAAGAAGTAAAATTTTCCCTAATTGCAGATAATATAATCCTATAGAGAGGAAATCCTGAAAAATCCACAATAAAGCTGCTAGAACTAATAAAGGAATTCAGGAAAGTGGTGTGTTTATTAGTATCAACAAGCAAAAATCAGTAGTGTTTTTACACACAAGCAATGAAATAACTAAAAGGAAATACAGAAAAAGATTACATTTCCAAAAGCTACTAAAAGAGTCAAATATCTAGGAATAAATTTAACCAAAGATATAAAAGACCTGAACACAGAAAACAAAACATTGCTGAAAAAATTTAAAGACTGAAATAGATGAAAGCCATTCTAGAGTGTTGAGTATGCCAGCTGTACAGGGAAGTTGCAATGAGAGTGATCAACATGAAGCTAATGACCAAGAGGGAGTTTGATTTCTTACTGGTTACTGTTCCTTGAATGTGTAGCTCACAGAATGATCATTTGTATGGCTTATGGTGATAAAGTTACCAAATAGATGAAAATATCTCCCCAATACTTGTCTACTTGGGCCATGCACTGAGCTATGACCCAGCACTGGCAGAGATTGGCTTGACAAGCTTGTCCTACTGATGCCTCACAATTCTCAGAATTTGTGAGTTTACCAGAAACAGTTGGGGCTTTCTCTGTGCTTTTCAAACTAATAACTATGAATAAATATCTGGTAAAATGCACCTAATGCTGACCTGGGTTATGTGACTCCTGAAGATATCAAATATATAAGTGCAGCGTTTAAGAACTGTCTAGGGCACATGCATATATATAGATGTTGGAAATTCTTTCATTGTCACTAATGATCCATGCCTATGATATGTGATATTCAGTAATTCAGAGTATTAGTATAGGTGCTATACTAATTGGGCCTGGATCCAGTTTTTGACTCTACCACTTTGGAATTTGAAGTCTTGGGTCATTAATCAATGCCCCTCAGAATTTTCATGTAAGGGATGGGGAGAATGTACATAATTCCAGGAATGATTCTGGTGAGGATTTTACAGTTTAATATATGCAAAATATATAGTGGTGATGGGATGACTTTTTAGAAAGTTTTCAATGACAATTGTCATGTCTTATGTTGGACACTTCTCTTAGGGAAACATACAGTAATGCCCCCACACTCACACCTTCAGAGTCTCCATATAAGGTCAGTCATACTCATGCCCTAACCATGGGTACACACAAATCCATGCCACCTAAAGGGAATACATCTGCCTGCAGGACAATAGAGAATGACCATAGTCCTTATCATGAGAAATTCATGTTTAACCATATCACCAATCTTCACTTCCACCAGTAACTGGAACCACTGTGGCTCTAGAGGCAAACTTAGTATCAATGCCCTGATTCTCTTACTGAGATTTTTCCTCAATTCAGTAATTGTAGTTATATACCAATTTGACTTGTTCCGGGGGCCACCTGCAATTAGAGAAAAGCCTGTGAGGATCAGATCATGTTTTGTCTGTTTGCAAAGGACTTTTGCTTGTTTGGCATCATTAGTAAATCAGACGTGAAATAGTGGTCAAGCAAAACCTGATAAGCAAGTATAGCAGACACTTCAGGAGAGGCTTGAGTTTTTCAGAGACATGCATCTGTGAAATTCAGTTTGGGTTGTGATTGCAAATTCTCAATCTAAGGTGAAAAAAAATGTAGCTGAGAAAAAGACTACTTTGTAAACTGCTGCTCCCCTTTGTGGATGATCTCTTCAATGTTGGGTCAGTTAGAAGAGGTTCCCACTTGATGTTTCTCACCCCAAGGAAACTGCATATCTCATCTAATAGGTACATGATTAGGCATCCTCATCCAAAATCGACTGAAAAGGAAGAGACCAAAAGAGCAACATTGCTATCTTAGACAAAGTATAGTAACCTCACCTTGGCTGTAGATGGCACCTCCTCATCCTCTTGGTCACTTGGAAATGCCACCATCAGTTGTTCCTGGGGTGCTATGAGGACACAGAATAACTCATCATATTAGTATGTTGCTCATGAATTACTAAAGAAAGTTATGGCCTTGGACAAGATTCTAAAGTTTGTAGAGATGGTAGTTTAACAAGGATGGTGTGAGCTGCTGTGGGGCCTTCTTCCATCATGAAAGAAAGATGGCAGAGAGAATAGGAGGAAACAAACAAACAAACAAAAAAACAAACAAACAAAAACTTGCTTGACCCATACAAATGGCTACAATGTGCAGGGCTGGGTGGTTTGCAAACATGGGCTGTGGAGCTACCCAGAAACCCTTCATGGAGGAAGGAGAGACCAAGGAGAGGAAATGGAATGTAATCAGAATAGAATCCTTAGCTTTGTAGCTAAAGACAATCTAAGTCAATGTGAAATAGTTCATGCACGAGTGGTTACTAAAATATACAGTACGATGTAGATATCCAACCCATTCTGAAGTCCAAGGAAATTGTCGGTATCTCACTGACTTCATGAAATACTGCTTCAGCCTCACAGATCTTTGTTGACGTTGAATTTCTCATCTGTTCTACAGGATTTTAAAAAATTTTTCGATGAGATTATATCTCTGTAATATAAAAGTTGCCAGTTTACCCATTTTTACAGCATGTACAATTTAACTTACTTGAATCTATTACATTTACAATGTTGTGTTACCATCACCGAACATTCAATTCCAAAACTTTCTCATTACCTGAAATAGAAATTCTATAGCCATTAACCATTAAGCCCATTCTCTTTTCTCCGTAGCCCCTGGTAATAAGCTCTAATCTCCTTTCTGTTTCTATGAATTTTCTTCTCCTTATATTTCAAATAACTCCAATCATACACTGTTTTTCTTTTGCGTCTGCCTTATTTCCTCAGTATAATGTTTTTAAGGGTCATGAATATAGTAATATGTATCAGAACTTCAGTACTTTTTTGGTTCAGTCATATTCCATTGTATGGATATGCCACTTATTTTTAACCCATTCCTCTATATATGGATGCTTGGGTGGTTTCCAACTTTTGGCTATTAAAATGCTAAATTAAACAGTGGTTTCAAGTATGTGTTTGGGCCTCCATTTTTTGTTTTTCTTTTTTAAAGACATTTAAAAATTTTATTCCCTGCCCCCTTTTTGTTGCTTGTGTTCACTGTCTGCTTTCTGTGTGCATTTGCTGTGTGTTCTTGCCATGTCTGCTTACCTTTCTCTTTAGGAGGCACTGGGAACTGATCCCAGGACTTTCAGTGTGGGAGAGAGGCATGCAATTGCTTGTGCCACCTCCTCTCCCTGGTCTTCTGCATCTCCCCCTGTCTCTCTTCTGCATCTCTCTTTGTTGTATCATATTCCTGTGTCAGCTCACCTCTCTCTGGGGCATGGGCCATCAGCTCTCTGCAGGGCATGGGCCAGCTTTTCCCTTCACCAGGAGGCCCCGTGAATCAAACCCAGGTCCTCCCTTAGGGCATATTGACAATTTGTATATTTTCTTTCAATATATGTCTACTCAAGACTCAGAGCTCGATTACAACCCAGGAATCCACACTTCAAGTTCAAATCATCCCATTGTTGAAAGAATCTAGCAAATGGTCAAAAAATTCTATTATTGACTGCCTGATTGCAATAACTGTCTTTCTGAATAAACCAGTTTCCTGACTGACAACAGATACTTGATCAAGTGAGAGGAACAACAATTACAAAAGATAGTAGTCTAATTTTTATTATGAAGTCCATTGTCCCGAAACCTACAAAACAGTATCACACTGGATCATTTTTTACCTTAAATATAAGTGTCTCAATTGATATAGTTGTGCAAGTTGTGCAATTAGCCATAGCTTAGCTTTTCTTTTTTTTTTTATTGTTCATAAAAATCAAGATACATAGCTTAGCTTTTGAAAAGAGTTCTGGATGAAGAATTAGGAGACCTGTGTAGCGATTCCAATGGTAGCAGCACCTAAAAGGGAATATGTTTCTTTGCTGTGCTGCCTGTGTGTTTGGGGTGGGGAACCATGAGATGATATCTTCACTTATTAGACTGGCAGCTATCAAGAAAACAGATGATATTATAATCTGTAACAAATGTTCTAGCAAGGTATGGTGTGTTGGTGAAGGGGTGTTGTATGAGAATTCTGTGCATGTGCATGATTGTTTTGTAAGTTTACAACTTCTGTAATAAAAATATATTTAAAAAATATATATATTTTTATATATTTAAAAAAAATATATATATTATATATGGTCCACTGATGGGTTCTTGTTATTGATGACTAGCCTTACGAGTCTTTGCTCTTGTA
>JAQZBX010056473.1:0-18183 GCA_029593785.1 Cabassous unicinctus
ATCTGACAATTCATTTTAATTATATTTGGTTATTAAAAAATTGTTCTTTCCACCCTTTGTATCGAAGAAATGACTTTTCTGTGCCAGATATTCACTTCTTGTAAGAACTTAATTCAAACCCATTTACAGCTTCCTTGTCATTAGAGTCACTGGAAGGCACATCTAAACCTAAAACTAAAGGTTAAAGCCAAACTGAAACTAAACGTTAAAGGAAAACACTTAAGAGATTCTATGTCAATTTATGGATGAATCATTTATATATATTTTTCCTTCCTAAATAAGGGCCTACACTGCTCCTACAAGTGTTTTTTGTTTGTTTGTTTGTTTGTTTTACCAAAATCATAATAGGAGTTTAATGTTTGACATGGATGATGTGAGAAAAAAATTAGGTTTTGGAGATAGTCGACTGTAGTACTTTGCCAATTGGGTCCACTATTTATTTATATATTTATTTTTTATTATTTTTATTATTTTTTTTTATTATTTCTCAAAAAAGCTTCATATTTTTTAATTTAGCTTTCTGACTCTGTGCTTGTGCCTTCAACACTTTCACAACGATTTTCTGCTCCTCAATCAGGAAAGAACACTTGATCCTGTCACAGACACATTTAGCATACATGGAACCACAATAGGCTCTGCTGACGTTTTTTTGTTTTAGATAACCTCATAAGAACTTTAGGTCTCACAGCATGAACCCCTCAAAGTCGGCCTGGGCACACACCACATGCAGATTTTGGTGCCTTCCCAACCTTCATGGTATAAAGGTAAACAATTCTATTTCCAGGGGTCCGAGATAGCCTAGTTTTGTTAGAAGCAGTATTGTAGGATAGCCTACGATGGTACGTCAAACGCTGGACCATTTTGAATGCCTCTAGAAGCCGTCCCCAGAAGAGCGGGTCCACTATTTATAAAATCAGAAATTAAGATGCATCAGGGGAAACGGATGTGGCTCAAGCGATTGGGCTCCCATCTACCATATAGGAGGTCCAGGGTTCAATTCCCAGGGCCTCCTGGTGAAAGGCAAGCTGGCCCACGCGGAGTGCTGGCCCACGCAGAAAGCTGGCGCGGCAAGATGACGCAACAAAAAGAGACACAGAGGAGAGATAAGGGACACAGCAGACCAGGGAGGTGAGGTGGCACAAGACATTGAGCACCTCTCTCCCACTCCAGAAGGCCCCAGGATGGGTTCCTGGTGTCACCTAAAGAGAAGACAAGCAGACACAGAAGAACACAGAGAGCAGACAGCGAACACAAAAACGAGTGGCAGGGCGGAGGGGGGGTGAGAAATAAATAAAAATCTTAAATAAAAAAAAAAGATGCATCAGGTTGGGACATTGGGTGTGTTGTCTAACCCCTTTCTGGTACGAAATTGACAACCGCTATGCTTGGTTCCTTTCCCCATATACCTACTTTCCCTTGCAAGAGGCCTTTATCCCTGTGAGTGCTGACTGTCTTGAGCCTTACCCTTCCCCCCTCAATGGTCTTTCCTAGGTCATCTTTTCAAAACAGCATCAAACAGGAAATTAAAAAATAATAAAAAGGGTTCTCTTCTAGCTACACCACTTGTGAGCTGTGTGAACTTAGGTAAATTATTTCACTATTCAGATCCCCAGTTTTCTCATCTATGCCTACTTTGAGTGCTTTTGTGAAGATATACATAATATTTGTAAGGTACCTACAGAGTACTGACACATGGTCCGTGTTCTACAAATTGCAGCTAGATGATATTATGGTTATTCTTTAAACCTTTTGTGTTCCCACACTGGGTACCCATCCTAATTTCCTAATCTTGAATAAAATGCAATGGCTTGAAATGGCATTTGGAATTTTTTTCCTCTAAATTCCTTTTTTTTTTTAAGGAGGTACCGGGGATTGAACCCAGGACCTCATACATGGGAAGCAGGCACTCAATCACTGAGCTACATCTGCACCCTGATATCAAATTTCTAAGAAACAATAAATTCAAATCTACAAAATGCATTTACGTATGAAACCTTCTATGATGCAAATTAGAAAGGTAATTGAGAAAACAGAGTATTTGCAATTTACTTATCATCACAACCTATCTTAACCTAAGGATAACACTCAACTCTGCCAGTTTTTAATGCTAAATGTATTTTCCTATTGTGAGTTCACTTGGTTCCTCAATTTCTTTCTGTTTTTCTAGTTTGTGTATTACCACACTGTGTCCATTTTGGAATGTCATACTCAGGGCAACAAATACGTGTTTTTTTTTAATTAACCTGTCTATAAAAACCTGGTTCAGTGCAGTGTACACAATGGGCATTCAAGTAACTCTTGTTTTGGTTTCCATGGACACTGTGGCTGACTTAATTTCCCTGCTTCCTGCCACAGTGTCCCACCTAAATTCTAAGGCAGGGGAAGAAATTGGGGTCAGCAGGTAATAAAGCAGTATTTCAAGTTACAAGCTTTACTAACCAGATAACGTAAACGCTGGACAAGTGTTTATAAATAAAACACTTATTTCATTATCTGCTAATAGAGAAGTTGAACAAGTTAAAAAAAAAAAAAAAAGTTCCCTAAAAATTCCCTCTATGTAAGACCACATTAAAGCATGATTCACCAAAATGGATTACCATTTACTGACTACTCAAATGAAGGGAAGACAAAGTCCCTAAACACAAAGAGAATACAGTCTATTTAAGAATGGAATATAGATATAATATACAGAACAAAGCCAAATACACAGAAATGTCTAAAAATATGGTATAAACTGAAAAATTCCTGATGAATTATTTCAAAATAATGGCATGATCAACATAGAACGAAATCATACAAGAAACAGTTCTTACAGAAGATAAGACTCCAAGCCTTGAGTAATGTGTAAGATGAACTGGTAGTGTGTAAGAAGACATTCTGGATAAGAGAAAAACATCACAGAAATTAACAGAGTACATGTGAAAGATCACAGTAAGGGGAGGAGAGGTGACAGAGCTCTGAAAATCAAGTTAAGGTAACTCTTATAGCAGGGGTTAACAAACTAAATAATTTAGGCTTTGCAGATTCTATGGTTTTTGTCACAACTACTCAGTTTGGCCAATGTAGCAAGAAAGTAGTCATGGACAATATATAAACAAATGAGCATGGATGTGTGAGCATGGATTCACTGAAATGTGAATTTCATATAATTTTCATATGTCAAAAATATTACATTTAATATTTATATAAAAAATGTAAAAATCATTCTTAGCTCGTGAGCCATACAAAAACAGGTGGCAGGCTGGATTCAGCTTATGGGCTGTACTTTGTTGATCCCTGTCTTAGATACCTAAAGTGGGTAGTTAGAGATTGGGAGACTATTAAATTGACCCAGTATGCGAGTATTCTCACTGTCCTGATTTTGTGATAATCAGGATAGGCTAAACATTCACTATATTAGAAACCATGCATGTGTCCCCAGACCTAGTTTTTCTCCCTAGGTCTGATTTTTAGAATGCTGGTGATAAACTAAGCCTGATTTATTATATGACCATCCTGTATGGGAAAAAACTAACTCTAGGTATCTTTGGTCAACCTTAAGAGATATAGCAGGGGGACGGATGTGGCTCAAATGGTTGGGTGCCCATCTCCCATATGGAGGGACCTGGGTTCGATCCCCGGGACCTCCTGGTAAAAATTTAAAAAAGAAAAATATAGAAGGCATGTGGGCCACCAGGCCCTGCAAGTGGATGAGCCCCCCTGGCCCTGTGCGAGGATGAGCCCGTCAGGTCCCGCGCGCAGGTGAGCCGCCAGGCCCTGTGAGATACCACTTTACACCCACTAGGATGGCAATGATTAAAAAAATGAAAAGAAAAGAAACAAAATTGTAAGTGTTGGCAAGTATGTGAAGAAATTAGAACCCTTGTGTATTGATGGTAGGAATCTAAAAAGGTGCAACTGCTGTGGAAAATAGTTTGGTTGTTCCTCAGAAAGTTAAACCTAGAACTACCATATGACCCAGCATATGACTCAAACAGATTCTTGTGTGCCAATGTCCATAGCAGCATTATTCACAGCAGCCAAGATAGAAAGAACCCATACATTGACAAATGAATGGATGAATAAAATGTGGTATACAGTGGAGTATTATTCAGCCATAAAAAGGAATGAAGTTCTGATACATGTCACAACATGAAGGAACCTTTAAAACATTATGCTAAGTGAAATAAACCAGTCACTAAAGGACAAATACTGTATGATTCTCCTTACTTAAAATATCTAGAATAGGAAAGTTCATAGAGACAGAAAGTAAACTAGAAGTTACCAGGGGCTGGGGGAAGAGGGGATAGGGATTATTGTTTAATGGGTACAGAGTTTCAGTTTGGGGTGGTGAAAATGTTCTGGAAATATATAGTGGTAATGGTTGCACAACATTGTGAATGTACTTAATGCCACTGAAAATGCCACTTAAAAATGGTTATAAGCCTGACGGTGAGAAGATGGTACCATTGCCAGAATGAGAGAAGTGAGACAGTTAAGAGGAGGCACCAGAGTGTTAGAGAAGACATGTATTTAACATGTTAAAGTTTCAATTGATGGCAAGATTTTTAAGCGGAATGTCCATCCAGAAAGCAAATGACTATACTGAAATACAAAACATGAGGAAGGTCAGAGCTGGAATCCAAATTTGGAATCTTTAGCAAGAGGAAACTGAGAAAGTGAATGAGCTCCAAAGGGTTAAGTATAGAGTGAGAAGGGCAAGAGCCAAGGATAACACCTCAAGCCAAATCCACAGTTTGAGGACCAAAGAAGAAGCTTCATTAAAAGTGAAATATGATCACTTCTCAGCCTTTTGACTAAGAACAAGTGTTAAAGTGAAACTTAAGAAAGAATGGCCAGTTTGGTGGGAGAAAAAACAGTTATGGAAGCCCAAGCAGAATGTCAAGAAACTGGATCTAATCAACTGTGACAAGAATAGCAGAGTGGTTTTTAAAGGTGAAAATTAAGGAAATGCATTTTATTTGTTGCCTGTGATGGTCACTGGTGATGACCAGAGAGGTATTTGTTTTGTTTCGTTTTTTTGCAAATGTAATACTACGCAGTAGATGAAAGAGGAATTGGATGGAAACTACATGAAGTCAAGTTTTTTAGAGTTTGGCTATGAAAGTAATGAAATAAAGTCAGAAGGGGCTTTAGGGTTAACATATTTTCAAGACACAGAAAGGTTCACTATATTGAAAAAGTACAAAAGGAAAGCCAGTGAAAAGTTAAAGAATGAAGACATTAGAAAAGGATTTAGGATTTCTTCTAGCAAGGATCCTTCCATATGAGAAAAAAGGATGACGAGCTTGTCCCCTGAGACAGCAGAGAAGAAAAAGATGCAAGGGCTAAGATTTGTTGAAGTGGAGAATGGAAGACAGAGACACCCTTTTTACTTGGGAGACAGATTTTTCTCAGTATGAATAATATATATTGATAATGACAGGACTGCATTACCAGTTACTACAACCTAAGTTCTTCTTTTCTCCTAAGTTCTTCTTTTCCATCCCTGGCATCTTAACTAACACTCCAGACCTAAAATAACTACTCTGCTTTTCCATTACTAGCTTAACTTTCTCCAGCCCATTTAACCCCATCAATGTAACTACCACCACCTAAAACTTTACTTCTCAAAAGGTATAACTACTACTTAATGAAGTGGTGGACTGTTGGCACTTGTTACACTAGTAAGTTATACAGGCAGTATCTATACCATTATTATGAAGCATTAATAAAGTCAACTTTTGCAATTTCAGTGGCTAGATAATTTATTTTACAACTAAGACTTCATATTTTTCTAGAAAGAAAAAATAGGAATAAACTAAAACTGACCACCATAGAATAATATACATGCCTTTGGCAAAATGGTATCAACTTTTAGAATTCAGTGTTAATAAAAAAAGATCTTCAGTCTTTTGAGTTGCCAACACAAAGTGACAGTAGATGTCAAATTTAGGTTTGCATAAAATGTATGTTTGGGGTTCCTTTTTAGTACTGGTCTAATTTTAATTCATGTGACATGAGCCCAGAAAATGTACTGTTCAATACTTTTTATATTTTTCTTAATTATTTAGATAAAAAAAGAAAAGTCATGTCCTTTAGACACTTCAAGCAAAGACTGTCCTTAATCTTAACTCTCTTTATTCCCAGTCACCTGTATTTTTGTTTGAATTAAATATATCATACCATTGGCAGCTCCCTAGCTTGCTTTCTCCCCATTCTGAGTTTGAATTTTCTGCATGACTGTGTTCACCTCCAAACTATGAAAAATAAGTTTTCTCCCTATTTAATAGATACATATGATGACTCAGATGACATGTTTTTTAATGGGCCCTTAATTCCTTCAGGGTCATGCTAGCAATGGACTTCCTTAAATGTGAATAGCAGAAGCATGGCAATTCATATTATAAACTTCATTAAAGAACAAAAAATGAAAATGGCCACTTAAGAGATCCTGCTGTGCTGGTCAGCCCTGTTCCTCCTCCTCCACTTCAAGGTGCAAAATGGCTCACCTGTGAGAAAGTTCTCTCAAAATCCATTTCTATCACTCAAGTGCAGGTAGGCAAATACCACAAAACACTATTTTCCTATCTTTTAAAATGAAATGTCCAAAGTCTGCAAAAAATTTGAGACCTCATTTTCGGGACTTAAAAAGAGAACTGTGATCCCGGGGGGCAGAATGGGGTCCTAACAAAAGGATTCCGTGTAATCTGAAAATTCCAGGGATACACTGGAGCACAGCCCTTTCTATTTACCTTTCCGAAATTGCGACAAGTTGGTGATATTAAAATTTCTGGTCTAAGGTTTACATACAAATGTGCCTAACATAAAGGACCCTTACCACATTTCTGGAGAAACTGATAATGAAAAACTAGCTCCTAAAACTGTATCATGTGCCCAGCGAACCCTCGGTAAATGTTAGTTGATTAAATATTAGCTAAAGATGACAAGGCGGGCACCAGAGACAGCAAAACCGTTTCCGAAGAGGCAGTGACTCAGATCCCCGGCAGCTCCGGCAGGGTCGATCGGGATGAGTCAGAGGGAAGAGAAAAGGTCGGACGCTGCCCTCGAGGCCGCAGGCGTCAGGGCGACCAGCCATAAAGTGTGTCCTAGGGGTCCTGGGGAATGCGGGGGGAGGTGATTCCGGAAAGGGAGGCCGGAGGGCGGAGTGGCCCGAGGCACGGGTAGGGAATCTCACTAGGTCCGGGTGGATAGACTACGTGACCACGAAAGGTCTGAGGACTTAAGCTGCGAGCTGCGCTGAAATCAGGAACTCACGCGGCGGAACCGCATTAGAAACCCCACGCTATGCCACAGCGTGTACCCCACGCATTCGCACCCGCGGATTCCGGAAGGCCAAGGCGGGTGCGCGGGCGACCAACCGAGATGGCGGCGCCGGTCCGTGTACCCGGCCAGCGCGCGCACGCGGGAGGCACCGCCCCGTTTGCTCTCTGGCTCTTGGTGATTGGCGGTTGGACGATGGGGGAGCAGAGCCTGGGACGCTAACGGCTACGATTCGCCGTCACTCAAAGAACCATGGAGGGGAGGGGCCGCTTCAGGGAGGAACACGACTGCGAGGCTTTTTCAAGGCCGTCAGACGCCATCTTTAGTTTGTTTTCTCGTTCACTCCCGTTTTTGTTCGCTGTGGTTCACAAAGCTGCGTGTACATGATTATAAGTACAGTGACCACAAATCGGTTTCATACATTTGGTGGTGGGAGACTTTCAGTTCCTGCCCAACTTGGTTACGGATCTTTCAGATATCACTAGCAAAGTGGCAGTCCCCCTTAGTTCAAGTAAGTTTTCATCTCTAGAGACCCAGCAGATTCCCAGGCAAAATCAACGAAGTTTCGTTTTGCTTTGCTTTGTGTAGGAAGGCGAAGCCAACGATATATCCGTGGGAGGAATCCCTCTCTTTCTTACAAAGAAAACTCAGCAAGGACATGGAATTTGAAATCAAATAACTTAGGAAAGTCAGGGACATGGGCTGTGTGCCGCTCTGGGAAGAGCTCTCCCTTTTCTGAGAGGTGTAATAAGTATACATGATGACCTGCAGTGAGGCGTTAAAGAATTAGAAAGGGCAAAACTCCGTTAAAAATTCCCAACACTGCTGCGATCACAAAGGTCACTAGAATCTGACTAGATTTCAGAGAAATGCGGGGCTAACCATATGGAATGATCCACACTTGAGAGTATTTATTAAGCACGGATCTGATTTGCATTGTTAGGTAATAAAAATATACAGGTCAGAAACCCAAAGAGCTCACATAGGTCCAATTTCATTATAACGAATTGCAAGATCTGTACAATTTTATTGCCGTTGTTGTTTAGGTGTTTCAAATCCTGCTTCTAACTGAGTAGGACACTAGCTGAGGAATGGAAATGTATTATCATCATACAGAGATTTTGTTGTAATGAAATTTGGTAGATCCTTTTTTTTTAAATCTCCTGTTTGCTCCTACACACTTGTGACATTCCGGTTTCTCGTTCATCTGCCCATATACTTCCTATACGTTCATCTCAAATCTGAATACAGAGTTGGACACAGATATTCTCCGTATGAGGAGACAGTAGTTCAGTAACAGAATGAAGTGAGAATACAGCTCTAATAACGGGAGGCTCTGCTTTGAGCCTGTTAACCTCTAATTCAGACACCTTTCTCTGACTCGTAGACGGGGGAGAAGGTTTTTCATTCCAAATATGCAACATGATAGTCAAAATGTATTTCTTTTCCCTCTTATTTTGCCTTTTCCTTCTCTTGCCCTTCCCCGTCCCTCTCAACTCCACCATGAGCAATTTTTGAGAACAGAACTTGAACGGATTGTTTTCCTGTTACTTTGCCAGCTGTGGAGCTTTTCAAACAAATTCCATCCTATAAACGACCATTTTGTCAAAAAGCCAAGAGAGAACTTCCGTTCTGAACACACCAACCAAACCACACAGAAAGGCCAAAATATACACAGCTGTACATTTACAAACATGAGACAATAAAAAGCAAAATCACTTAGGCAAAACGGTCACTAAAGAAGGCTTTAAACCACAGATTCAATAAATTGCCTACCCTCATTTGCCACATGGACTATATACTCCCTGGCAATTATTTATTCATTAATCTGATCTTTTAGAAGAGGAGCAGAAAAATATAGGACATGCACCTAGAACGAAAGTGCCTAAATTAAGCATAGGATTTCTTAAAAATCTACTTTTACACACGAAATCCTGTTTTGATCACATTTGGGAACATAACAGAAAAAAAATTTTCAAATCCTAGGGACTACTTTGCACATGTAAAATCAGAGGTAGTCACTTTTTGAAAATAAAATCTGATATAGCACAAATACACACACTGTACATATACACAAAGAACAAAACCCCAAGATAAATCTTTACGAGATTATTTGCTTCAAGAAAACACATACAGACTCACAGAAATGGCCTCATGAGAATGCGTGTGCAAGACACTGTAAGACTGTAAGAAGGGACTCTCCCTCCTCCACAGGGAATTGAGTGTCTCGATTCTAATATCCCCAATATTTTTAGCCTATTGGCCTTGGACAATTGCCATATTCAAGCCACTTGGTTTTTGGTTCTGGGCGGGGTTGGGAAGGATGTGTAAAACGCACGCAAACAGCTTTTGTGAGGGAGTCTCAAATCTCCATTTCTTTTGGATGTTGCCCATGGCAGAAATTTACATTATCCCTTTAACCCGCTTTTAAAAAAATCCATACTTCCCAAGCAGCTAAATTTTAAAAATCCCTCAACCATAAAAATTTACCAGTTCTCAAAATGTGATCGCAAAAAAGGAAAAAATCTATAGAGATTTGGCTGGAAACAGTTGTACACAGCCATCCTGCGTTTCAATTTCTTGGTATATTTAAAACCTTGACCAGGAAAAAGAAAGAGGAAGAGAGAAAGAAAAAGAAATGGGGGAAAGAGCAAATCCCCCTTAACAATTTCCTCACCCCAGCGCTGCCACAGAGCTCTATTTTTAAAAAATTTGAAAGCACACACCAGATTAAGGAGGGAAAAAAATGGAAAAAGGATACCCGAAGGTCGTATGGCTCTTTGTATTCGTGTGTGTGCAAAAAGAAGGACTCGGGGAGCCGGAGCTGGCAAGCCCCGCCCCTCCCCGGACACCCGCCCCGATTGGCCGCCGCCGGCCGTGGGGCGCCCCGCCCCTGAGCACACGCGCCGCGCCCGAGGCGTAGAGGACTGCGGGACCTCCGCCCCCTGACACGCGGAACCTGGCGGCCCCTACCCGTGCCTGCCCCTTATTTTACCTCTCTCCCCTTCCTTTCGCTTTCTCATCCTCCTCTCACCCTTTCTTATCTGTTTACTCAGCGAAACCAGGCCCCAGTCACCAGTTTAACAATCCAGTAAGAGAGCTCCTCTTTTACACATTGCTAAACTTGGTTAGTCAGGAAAATTCCAAACTGGTCTTAAGCTTCAGGGAAGCTTGAGGGACTTGGTGCCTGGGCCGAAGTGGAATGTCTCTGAGTCACCGCTATTATAGTTTAAAAGCCCCACCTTTAAATGAACATTCATACAAATATCTGCCATCCTTCAGGCCAAAGATGAAGTAGTCTTATATTTTCGTGGTTTTCGCTCTGTCAGAGACCCTAGTTTTTCTCTACTCGGTTTAAACCGTGTTCTCAACAACCTAAAATGGCTCTTACATGAAGACCGTACGTCCCACCCTGGATTTTAAGCCACCCATAATCGGTTTCGCCTCACTTGTTTGCCCTTAGTTCCGGCTCTGCTCTGACTAGTCAATTTTTTTTTTTTTTTACTTCTTATGTGGTAACATATGTACCACATAACATTTCCCATTTTAGCCACTTTCCAAATATTCAGTCCAGTGGTGTTAATTACAGTTACAATGTTGTGCCGCTTTTCTTTACCAAAACTTTTAAACTCGGAGTAGAATAAAAAGTAAAATCTTAAAAAAAAAAAAAAAAAATTTTAAGGACACGCTGTAGGGTGGGCAAGGGAGTAAAAATTTTATTAAGAAACAAGAAAACTAGAAATGATTAAACACACAACCTGCGACATGGATTGTGGGCGTGCCACAGGGTGAGGCGCCCACATGAGGCCCCAGGGTTAAGCCTTTTTAAAACCTTTCCTCCTCCCCCTTCCTATTGTTGGGGTGGGGCCCTTGCTGTTTGCTGTTCTGATTGATTGCCTTATGGTCCTCCACCTGTTAACTGTCGGACCAATGGGAGACCTGTTTGGAGTTAGCTGGGGATTCCCCTTGACCCGGGAAAGCAGTCCAAATGGGACCTGGTGGCCAGGGTCTCAGCGGTTCTTTCTGGCTTTGTTCTTTAGTAGCAGCCTTCCCTTCAGGGGGTTTCCTGGCGGGGTCTCATGGCCACTGGGTCCTAGCTAGCTCTTCCCTTTTCCCTATACTAACCTGCCTGAATACCTTAACTGTTTTTCCATGGAGGACCTGTTTAATTTGATTCTTACTGCAGTAGCTGGCATAATTATGGTCATTTAATAAGCACTGAGAAAAAGATCATTTATGATTGAATGATTTTTTTTAAACAAAACATAATTTTTGAAACTCAGATCCCACAACAAGAATTTATCTTAATAACTAACAGTTTTTGAGCACTTATTATGCAGGAACTGTTTAGAACACTTTACATATATTAATTTATTCAATCACCACTGAGTAATAGGGAGATACTATTATTGTACCCATTTTACAGATGAGATTAAGGCACAGAGAGGTATAATAATGTGACTAATTTTATGAGCTAATGAAAGACAGACCTGGGATTTGAACCCAGAAAATTTGGCTCCATAGCCCAACTTCTTAATCACGTGCCTCAATGATTCTACAGTACAATTTTAAAAAACATTATCTCATTTGACTCTAACAACATTCCACAAGACAAATGGTCTTAATGCTTTTAAAATATCTATGTAATAAAAGCCACACACACAGGTGGGGGGACTGTCCTAAATTAAAGGCCACTTAAGTGACATGACAACTAAATGCAAAGTATGATTCTTGATTAGATCTGAGTCAGAAGAAAAATCCTATAATGGACATTACTGGAATTGGAGGGGGAAATTAAATACGGTTATTTCTGTGCTGGCCTTGAAGTCAGGCCTGCTTCACAAACTTACTGGTTCTCAAAGTCCAGGAAGTTCTTGGTAGGATCTGGTTCTCAGCACAAAGGCCTGTTGCCACCAATGTTGTTTTCACCCTAGCAGCACTCTAGCTTATGTGGCAACCCAGGCAACAACTTGACCTTTTACTTGAAAATGAGGTGGCAGTGTTTACATTCTTAAAAGTTACAGACTTTCTTTGTTTCTTTTTACATGTTTTCCACTTAAGCATTTTTTTTTTATAACACAAGGCAACCATAAGATCACTAGGAAAATACTAACTTTTGATAGGAATATTCTAGGCTATCTCATATACTCAAATGTAAAAGTGATACTTTTTTTAAATGCTAGGGTGAAGGGAAAACAGAAATGTTAATAATTATTATAATCAATAGTGAAAGCTTACTTGGTGCCAGGCATTCTCTCTCATTTAATCAATTATGTGAGATAAGTAGTATTATACTCTCTCTTTTACTGATGAGAAAATGAGACTCGTAGAGGAAGTCATTGAGTTCACTAAATGGTGGAGTCAGAGCTTGAATCCAGGTCTGCTGGCTCCAGAACCTGTGTCCTTGACCATACATTACAGTCTCTGTGTAACATGAAATCTGCTCTGCCTTGCTGTGTTACCTTCCTTTGTTCTCTTGTTCTGAGTCCATGAAAGAAAATCTCTGTCTTCACTCTGATGATCAATAGAATGTTCAGAATCCCCAGATGAAGTCTTCTGGGATGTATTTTTAATTATGATTCCATTTCTGCAAAGGTCAGGGTTAAATTGGAAAAACCATTCCCTTTTTAAGTTTCTTTTTTTTTCCCCCTATTGTCACAGGGGAAACTGGTAGAAAGTTTGAGTAAAGCACTTTTGGGCTATTAGGTAATGAGAATAGCAAGAAAAAGCACCTTTTTCACCTAAAAAAATTAAAATTTTCAACTCTGACACATTTGAGATTTCGAATATTAGACTTCATAGATGACTTGTCAGTGGAGGAAAAGCTGCTTATTTGGTTTTAAATAAAGCAGATCTCTTTATTTTAAGCTGTTTCTGTTCAGTGAGATCCCAGGAGGCCTCCCCTTACAGTGAAATGGAACTTCCCAGGGAGTGAAGTGGTGAAGCTGTTTCTCACAGACATTCACTAACACACCCCGGAGGAAGCCAGTTGAGAGTATCTCCTCAGAGACACTGGAGAGGGAAGTTTCTAAGAGACCTGAGATTCCTAGAGATGAAAGAGGTTACAGAAAGATAATGCAAAGGGAAGACAGAAAAAACAGAAAAGGAAGACAGGCAGGTGGCAGAGAATAGTACTCAAAGAAGAGTGAAGAAGGGTTTATATTATAGTAAGAATGAAAGCAGATTAGATTTTTTTTCAATAGATGTATTTTATTTTTCAAAATTGTGGTCAACTTTCATATCCATCCATGTGTTTAATTATCTTACTCCCATACCACAAAAACTTCCCTATGTCATTAAATATTTTTCAAAATCATTATTTTTTAAAAACAGCTACATAATATTCCTTCATATAGATATAGCCTCATTTATAACTTATTTTTGTTAATAATGTATGTTTCTGATTTGTCTAAAATTGTAGATATTCTGTAAATTTTTTAGAATTATTCTATGATATATCACAATTATAAATAATGCCACAATCAACATCCTCGTACATAATGATTTGACATCTCTGATTATTTTCTTTTGATAAGTGACTAGGATTAGATTTACTTAAAAGGGAGGGAGATTAAAATCTCAGAAAAGTATCAACTAAGGCTGCAGGCAGCTTGTAGAATCTACAGACCAGAGGTCAGCAAACTTTTTCTTAAAGAGCCAGATGATAAATATTTTAGGCTTTGTGGGCCACAAGACAAAATAGAGGCTATTGTGTTGGTACTTCTGTAACCATTTAAAATCATAAAAATCATTCTTAGCTCACAGGCCATCAAAAACAGGCAGCTGGCCAGATTTGGCCTGTGGGCTATAGTTTGCCGAAATGGCAGACTAGATTTTTTTTTTTTTAGGAGGTACCAGGGAATGAACCCAGGACATTGTACATGGGAAGCAGGCACTCAACCACTTGAGCTACATCCGCTCCCCAGACCAGATTTTAAAGAGAAAAATGTGGAACTTGACCAATTATTAAATACAAAAGAAATTGTATATGAAAACTACAAGTGCTGGAGAGGATGTGGAGAAATGGGAACACTCCTCTGTTCATGGGAGTGTAAAATGGTGCTGCCTCTGTGGAAGACAGTTTGGCAGTTTCTCAGGAAGCTAAATATAGAACTGCTGTATGATCAGGCATTCCTGCAGCTGGGAATATATTCTGAAGAACTGAAAGCAAGGACGTGAACAGATTTTTGCACACCAATGTTCATAGCGGAATTATTCACAATTGCTAAAAGAGGGAAACAAACTAAGTGCCTGACAACCAGTGAATGGATAAACAAAATGGGGTATACACATATGGTGGAACACTATTCAGCTCTAAGAAGAAATGAATGGGAAAGCACATGATAACACTGAGGAAACTTGAGGATATTATGTTGAGTGAAATAGGCCAGACATAAAAAGAAAACATATTGTATGGCCTCACTGATATTATCTAAATACAATGAGTAAACTTATGGAGTTAAACTATAGACTATAGGTTAGCAGGTGACAGAATGTGGGTTGAGAAGGGGGAGTTAATGCTGAATGTACGTAGAATGTTTAATAAGGTCGATTGTAAATATATGGTAATGGATAGAGTTGATGGCAGCACATTATAAGGAGTATAACAAATACTGCTGATTTTTTTTTTAAGATTTATTTTATTTATCCTCCCTTGCTGCTTGTGCTCACTGTGTCCACTTGCTGTGCGTTTTTCTGTGTCTGCTTGTCTCCCTTTGTTGCGTCATCTTACTGCGCCAGCTCACCGGGCCACCCCACAGGCCAGCTTGCCTTCACCAGGAGGCCCTGGGAATATAACCCGGTGCCTCCCATATGGTAAACGGGAGCCCAACCACTTGAGTCACATCCTCTTCCAAATACTGCTGATTTATAAATGTAATTGTGGCTGAAAGGGGTAGTCTAGGGAAGTTGATGTTAGTTAAAAGACAGCTAGAGGATAATCTAGGGACTGTATAACAGTGATTTTGGTGGTAGATGAGGATTGTGGTTAATAATGTAATTATAAGAATGTTCTTCTACTACAAGTGTTAAAAATATGGTAATACATGAGAAAAATACAACCAATGTAACTCACAGACTATAGTTAACAATAATAGCGTAATGTTTTGTAGCAAAGGCAAAGAAGGTACTATATCAGTACAAAAGGTCAAAAAAAGAATATGGGTTTTAATTTTATGAGATATGAACATAATTAAGGATTTTTTCCCTTCATTTTCTTCATTAACAAAGAGACCTTGGTCATGTGATTTAACCAATCTGTGCTCATTTATGTATCTCCCTGAACAATGGAGAAACAATTGAGATTGTTTTTAGGATTAAATGAGATAAATGTTCCTGGACAGAATTTTTTAAAGTAATGCTTCCATAATTTCTTAAGCTGCCTTTTGTCTGTTATTTTATTTTTTGAAGTTGAAATAAAGTTTACTTAAAAAAAAAAAACAACAAGCTACCACCTGCTGTGGATGAACCTGAACCCAAACCTCTAGTCCTTTATTTTTCAATAAAAGGCATCTTTACTTCTGGGAAGATGGCAGACTAGTAAGACATGGGACTCTCTTCTCCAGAAAAATAGCTAGAGGACAGGCTAAAACAGCCCCAAAAAAAGATCTTCTAGGGTTTGGGACAGCAGGTGAAGGCTGAACACCAACTGGAGGAGAGAGGGATAAAAGAGGAAAATCACTTGTGAATTGGAACCAGCAGTGGCTGCTGCTGCCAGCACCCTCCCCCACCCTCGTTAGAATTCTCTGGCCTCTGGGCCTGTAACTACAGACAAAAGGGGCTCCAGGGGTCTACCACCCCAGGAAAGGGGAGACAGAGGAACACAGCCTAAGACTGATTCAGGTTCTGCCCCACAATTTGGGCTGCTTTGCCCAACGGGCCCTTCCAGGCCAGGTGGGACCACACAGTGGTTTGCCCTGGGAGCCTGCGAAGGACTGGAGAATTCCGACCCTCCCAATCTCCATCTTTTCTAGCCTGGACTAATTGTTGAGGACTCCACAGGAGAGGGGAGAGAGAGCCTGGGGCTGACTCGGCTTTTGACTCTCAGGTTTGGTCTGCTGTGTCACAAGACCCCTTCCAGGCCAGGTGGGGCTGCGCCATTGGAGCCTGCAAGGGGCTAAAGATATACAAACCTCCCAAGCTCCTCCTCTACTAACAGGGACTGATTGTTGAGGACTCAGAAGGGAGTGGAAATATTTCCTAGCTGGGAAAAGGGATGGGGCTGCCAGAGAAGACTGGAGAACTCTCTCAGAAAGTTTGAATTACAAGGCTCTTAGCCTCCAGACAGGAAGCTCTATCACATTGATCTGGTCTGTGCTGCAACAAATACACTCCGACCAGGCATTGAATTGAGAGTTGTCAAAGAGCGCCATCTCCTGGCAGACCAAGGAAGTGCACATAAGAAAATTAAAAATAAGTAGGAGAGGCTTTTCCTGGTCTCTATAGTCTCCATGCCCAAGGACCTAGGAAGCGACTCTACAACCAATTACTGAGTCCAGTGCCCAATTTTGAGCAACCAGCAACACAATCCTAACAATCCAGGTCAAGCCAAAAATCAAAGAGCTTGGTAACTCACAGCCTCCTGACACTAAATCCTTACAAAAGAGAAAGAGATTGAGCATCTGAGTAAACTACATCCTAACCAGATGCCTAAACACCAGCAAAAAATTATGAGCCATACTAAGAAAATAGACGACATGGCCCCAAAAAAGGAATACATCAAAGTCCCAGAAGAGATGCAGAATTTGAGGGAACTAATCAGCGAGCTGAGCACAAATTTCCAAAATTAAATTAATGAGTTGAAAGACAATATAGTTAAAGAGCTAAATGACACCAAGAAGACATTGAGTGAACACAAAGAAGAATTTGAAATCCTGAACAGAAAAGTGACAGAGCTCATGGGAATGAAAGACACAATAGATGAAGTAAAAAACACATTTGAGGCATACAAGAGCAGACTCAAATTGATAGAAGAAAGCATAAATGCTATGAAGACAGAGCAGCTAAAATTGAAGAGAGAAAAGAACACAGAGAGAAAAGAATGGAAAAATTGAGCAGGGGCTCAGAGTTGAATGACAACACAAAATGCAACAACATATGTGTCATGGGAGTTCCAGAAGGAGAACAGAAGGGAAAGGGGGCAGAAAGAGTATTTGAGGAAATAATAGCTGAAAATTTTCCAACTCTCACAAAAGAAATGAACTTACATGTTCAAGAAGCACACTGTACCCCAATCAGAATAAATCCAAATAGACCTACGTCAAGACACATACTACTCAGAATATCAAATGTTAAAGATAAAGAGAAAATTCTCAGAGCAGCAAGAGAGAAGCAAATGATCACGTACAAAGGACGTCCAGTAAGATTTAGTGCAGATTTCTCTTCAGAAACCATGGAGGCGAGAAGACAGTGGTATGATACAATTAGGAAACTGAAAGAGAAAAACTGCCAGCTGAGAATTCTTTATCCAGCAAAACTGTCCTTCAAATATGAAGGTGAGTATAAAGTATTCACAAACAAACAGAAACTAAGAGAGTTTGCACAAAAGACACCTTTGCAGGAAATATTAAAGGAAGCCTTAGAACCTGAAAGAAAAAGACAGGAGAGAGAGGCTTGAAGGAGAGTATAGAAGAAAGAAAAGCAGAAAGGATAACCAAAAGAGTAAAAAGAGAGACAAAACCAAGATGACATATGAAAACCAAATAATACAATGGAGGAAATACATAGTGCATTTTCAGTAATATCATTGAATGTGAATGGATTAAATTCCCCAATCAAAAGATACAGGCTGACAGAATGGATAAAAAAACATGAGCCATCCATATGCTGCTTACAAGAAACTCACCTCAGACCCAGGGATACAAACTGGCTGAAAGTAAAAGGTTGGAAAAAGATACTCCACGCGAATAGTAAACAGAAAAG
>JAQZBX010056474.1:0-18182 GCA_029593785.1 Cabassous unicinctus
CTCAACGCCCTACTGATGTGGCCCAGTTAACGCCCTAATCATAACTTAATCATGCCCACCTTAGCATACCAGTTTACAAGCATAATCCAATATATATTTTTGGAATTCATAATTACATCAAACTGCCAAACGGCTACATTATGTTTAACCTTTGTTATGGCCAATGTAGCCTTCTACTAAAGTTTAACCCTTTTGAGGTCCCTATTAAATTTCCCAGCTGCACAAAGACTTTCTACTCTGGCTGGTCTTAAATCAAATGTCTCCTAGCCCTGTGCAAGCTCTACGGGTTGTTAAACTTTTAGCTCCCTTGTGTTTTTTTCCATGGTAATTGCTCTTTGTCCATTCTTACCCTACATATGCACAGACTAATATTCAGCCAAATATCTAAGGGAACTCTATGCAGATCTCTGAAGCTCTTTATTTGCATAGCTCCTTTATCACTGTTACTATTGTGCAATTTCCAAGCATCTCAGCCTCTTCTAACTCAGATCTTTGTCTCCTCAGCTCAGCTCAGACAGACTGCTGTGCTCTTCTCAGCAACCCCCTCCTTGTGCTGTGGCCTTGAAAGTGTTCCCAGGCAGAAATCTGGGGTAGCAGTAGATTTTGGTTTTTGTTTTTTTTTCCTCTCAGGGATTACAGTCCTGCACCGCATGCTACATAATGTCCAAAAACAATTGTTTCATATATTTTACCTAGGTTTCCAGTTTATATCATGAGGTTTAGCCAGGTATCAGTTATTGTGATGACTGTTTGTGGCCACAAACATTTATTAAATGTGTAGTAAATTTCAGCCTCTGGCTAGTTACTAGGCTACAAAGATAAGTTAGTATACATTAGCAGTTAGTGGAAGAACTGAACCTCAGAGTGAGGAAATAATTTGTCCAAAACAAAACTGTATTTAGAGCTAGAAGTAGAATCCAGATGTTTTGCATTCTCTGGATGTTCTTTCATGCTCACGCCACATCACCCCTCCCCCCAGCTTAGCTCCTCTGAAAGCCTCCCTCCCCCTCAGTTCTCCACTGCTCCTCAGTTCTTGCTTTGTAGCATTTGGGATGCTGTCGCTTTCAAAACCTTCCCAGTCCCCCGTTCAGACTAGCTGAGAAGGGTCTTTCAGGCCCAAGTATGTCAGACCTTTCAGAGGGACTGAGACCCTCTCACTCCATCATTAGCCAGTGAAATGGGCTTCCTGAGTCTCCCCACTTTGACATCTGCTTCAATTTTCCCCAAAGGCCCCTCTCATCAACATTCAATTAAAATGAGACCACGCCTGTTAATGTAGGTCGTGAACTGTAAAGCTTAGTAAGAAAGTGGAATTCATCGAAGAACAATTACAGTAATAAGCATCTGCCTCTGTTCAAGCGGTGAGGAGCTGAGGGTCACAAATAAAAGACCACTTTTCTCAAGGAACATGCAGGGGAGGGACTAGCTGCCAAGATGCGGGGGTGCAGTAAGCAGACAGTGTAGTCAGGGTCTGCCTCAGATACAGTTATTCACTTTCCCCTTACCAGGTGAGTCCATATCCAGTGAGTGGGGTGGGGGTATAAAAACCCAGGCATTTTACTCAAGTCAGCTCTCTCCGGTGGACACCACTTGTTCTAGAGCTCCCTGCTAGGTTGGCCGAAGCTTTGTCTGGCCTGCGTGACAATTCAGCTTCTCCCTCTGTCCAGTCCTGCTCCCTTCTGTTTCCTATCACAGGTAGCGATCTCTGATAAACAACTTGTACCCAAACTCTGATTCAGAGTCAGCTTCCAGAGAACCAACCTGTGTCATAGGGGCGATCACTGGGCTTTGGCGACTACAATCCATTCCAGCTTCCCTGCAGCCAGGACCTTAAGGTCAAGCAGTGGATGATGACTCAGAAGGGTCACCCTGGTATTTTGGCCCCTCACTGCTCTCCACCTTCCTTCCTTATTAGTGTGAAAAAGAATTGAAATAAACATCTAGGAAGTATTGGAAAATAATGTTATATAATATTTATTGAATGTACCCTATGAGCCAGGCACGATGCTAAGCACTTCACACGTATGTTATCACGTTTAATCCCCACAACCAATCCTGCAGAAGAGGTACTCATTCCCATTTTGTAAAGACTTTCCCTAGCTTATGCCTTGCAAAGAGTTGGGACAGGTCTATGGGTAGATGATGTATGATTATCTCAGGCCCCCTCCAGGGTCCTGGCCCCATCTACAAGAGCATGAGCTTCTGAGAACAGCTTTGTTCTCATCTCTGGCTGGTGTTTACCTCTTTCCCCCTTTCCTTCCCCCAACTCTCAGTTCTGCAGGTCTGGCAGCCCCTGCTCAGCCTTGACTAGCAAATCAGAGGCACTTTCAGACTCAATCCTCCACCCTCGAAAATAGGAAGGAGAGTAGCACTCAGCCCACATCCTGTATTTGAGCAAAGTTCTCACCTACGTATCAGCCCCTGCAAGCCTTTATGCAACATCTTTCAGCTCATAGCCAACCTACTAACCACCAAATCTGGGCTCCCAAAAGGTCATTCATTCTTTCACTCTTTCATCAACGATGGACTAAATACTTGTGGTGTACAGGGGCTGTGCTAGATGCTGAAAGTACACAGATGAATCATCAGTTCATTAATTCTTGCACTTGTTCATTTACTAATGACTTACTGAGATCTTATTTTGTTTAGGGGACAGGTCCTGACAGGGAGCTAGAAACAGTTTAGACTTCACATTCCATTTAGTGGTCAACAGAAGGGTTATAATTCATTATTTTATTTTATTTTTTTTAAAGGATGTTGGGTGAGTGTGTGTATAGATGTGTGCGTGTTGCCTTTATTTATTTTATTTTATTTTATTTTATTTATCCCCCCCTTGCTGCTTGTGCTGCTGTGTCCATTCGCTGCGTGTCTTCTCTGTGTCTGCTTATCTCCCCCTTGCTGTGAGGTCTTGCGCATCAGCCCACGGTGCCGCTCGAGCTGGCCTGCCCTCACAAGGAGGCGCCGGGAAGCGAACCCGGGGCCTCCCATATGGCAAACGGGGGCTCTATCCACTGAGCCACACCCGCTTCCCTATAATTCATTATTAAACTTTACTACAGGACAATCTCTCACACAAAAAGTCCAGAAGAATGTATAAAGGAGTTTTTTTGTTTGTTTGTTTGTTTGTTTTAAGTTCAGGTTTGAGTGTCTCTTCCCAAGCAAGATGGGTATTTGGGTGCCTCCTTCAGTTTGTTTTCTTCCCCCTTAGTTCTTCATTGGGCCTGGTTCTGTCTATTTAGGCTCTCTGGGTACCTCAGGCCCAGTGCTCTCACCAGGTTACAAATACCGCTTCTCTTTCCTCACAACATTTGGCTTCTTTTAACTTCCCTCTCAGGGATCTGCCTTTTCGCCACAGATGGGCCTCTCACAGCCCCAAGTTCCTGTGCAGAGGGATGCTATAAAAGCCCCTCTCTTCCTCTGCCTGGGGGCACATTAGCAAATGCCCCTTTCTGTTACATCAAGTTCGGGGCTGAGCCAGGCCCCAAAAAGGAAGGTGGGGAGGTGGCAAGGCTCAGGAATACGTGTATGCATGAGTGTTGGGGCAAACAAAAAAAACACCTGGTGTGATATTTAGAAGTGAGCATCTCTTCTTCCTTTTTTCTGTATTTTCCCCTTTGATATTCCCTGGTGTTCTCCCTCTGCTTCTTCCTCTTTTTTGGTCCATAGTACTTCCACAGGGAGCAAGGTCATGGCATCATTCCTCTGTCCCTACCCATCCTCCTAACTTTTCTTACCCTCATCCTAAGAAGAGACTGAGGGGTTGTGGGAGAGTGAATCAAACGCAGCGCCAACGAGGCGTTGAACTGCCTCTCAACCACCACCAGAGGGTGCCATTTTCCCTTGCCTCCGGCTGCGGAGAATGTCTCCGAACCCAGGCTTAGGGGCACTTTAGGTCCGGGGCCCTGGACCCTGGATTATATCTGGACCCGTGACAGTGGCTCACTAACTAATAAATAACCGTCCTTTAGTTTCTTCCTCACGCAAATCCTTAAAGCACATTTCTGACCGAACGTTGGGTTAGTAACCACAGTTTATCAATTTATCAATTCAGACTCCTGGATCCACTTAAGAACCCTGGTTTGGAACAGAGCTAGATCTTACCTTCCCAGGCCCCCGTAAATCAAGGTGACCCAGGACTGCCATTAAAATCTGGCTTTACCCACCAAGGAAGGCAAATCCTTGTGCTCCCACGCATCAGGTGATTCTCAGTTCCCGCGATACTCCTGAACTCTCACATTTGGTCCCCTTGTCCACTGCAGGGCTCACTGCTCCCTTCTCTGGGACTTCGCTAATGTTTGCTACAGTGTACTCTTCCGTCTCTTCTTCTGCACCCTAGCAGTGCCCAGACCCTCTTTGGAGTCCTATTTCAAAGCGTTCTTTCTCGAGGAGGCATGCCTGTGTCCTACCAGGGCAGCACAGTCAGTCCCTTCGCCAAAGGTTTCTCTGTTTGGTCTGTACTGCTGTGGTTTTTGTATTCAGGTCTCTGCTCCTTCATCCGGCCTCTTACCTATTTCTCCCGTGTCCTCTTTACCAGCTTAGATGCAGAAGCCTCAAATGAACACCGGCAGATAGGATTACATAAATCTATTTTTAAAAAATTCATGGACGATATAAAGAAAATAGGAAATTTATTAAAAACTTGGAAAAATTTACCATAAATATGATAAAGGATTAATTATAATATGGGGAAAAACCTCCTAAAAAAGTACCCCAAAATGGGCAATCCGATAGGAAATTGGTTAAAGTAGATGGACAGGCAACTCACAGAAGAAGAAATCCGAACGGTCAATAAATACGTGAAAAAATAGTTGCTCAACCTTTACTTATAATACAAATTAAAATAAGGCATCATTTTTTGGTTGTTTCTGGGTAGGCAAGGGAATAAAGAGTTTATTAAGAAATAAGAAAAGAAAAGCAGTACACAATCTGAAACAGATTACAGGCCTGGTGCAGGGTGAGCAGGGCAAGTGGGCCCCAGGTTTGGCCTTTTAAGACCTTTCCTCCTTCTCTGTCCTAATGGAGGGGAGGGGCCCCAGCTGTTTGCTGGTCTGATTGGTTGCCTTGTGATGCCCCGTCTGATGGCTCTTAGGGGACCAATGGGGAGGCTTGTTGTTTGGGGGTATCTGGGGTTTCCTCTTGAACCAGGAAAGAGTTCCTAATGGGACCTCCTGGCCAGGATCTCTCAGACTTTCCTAGTAGCAGGGGATTTCCAGGTGGGGTTTGGGGCCATGTTTTCTGTTGGCCATGCTCTGGGAGAAGGCATCATTTTTAAAATATAAAAGATATACTAGACTAATACGATCCTAGTGTTTTTTTAGTATGTGGTTAATAGGCATGCCCCATAGACCATTGGGGGGAGTATAAACCAGAGCACCTTTTGAAGAGTAGGATGGGAATAGGAAATGCATGTTCTTTTATACAAACATCTCATTGCGGTATTATCTGTGATTGTGAAATCTGGAAACAATTTAAATACTCATCCATCAGTAGGGGATTATAACCATTAAAAATGGCACATAAATTGATAGACCTATATTGATGCTTTACCACAAACTGTTGAGAATAAAATATGCATATATGTGTGTGTAAAGATATATGCATACATAGAGGGAGGGCGGGAGGAAAGAGTTAGGAAGGATGTATACTACATTGTTAACAGTGGCTTCTTTAGGGAATGACTAGGTACTTCCATTTTCTGCTTTATATACTTTCTTATCCTTAAGGTTTTTTTTTTTTTTCAATGTATGTCTGTTACGATGATAATTTTAGGAAAATATTTCTAGTTTTGGGGGAAAAGGAAAAAATTGTTTATGTATTAATTTCCCTCACTAAAGATATATTACTCGAAAGCTGGAACCAAATCATATTTATATTTATAAAGTAACTGACATAGAATACACACTCCATTCATAATTATTAAATTGATTTTCTTTTATAAATGTCAAAGATTGATGCTCTGTTTAGCATATACTTCACTCCCTATTGTGTTATATTTACCTGCTTACGTATTTGCCTCCCAAAGTAGAATGCAAGTTCCTTGAGGCAGAGCAAATGTATCCCTTATAAGCACTAGCAGATCACTGCAAAGAGTAGACTTTAAATAAATGTTGGATGCTGAGTGATTGAAAGCCTTATCCCCTTCCCTGGCCCAACCTCTCCACTCATATTTTCTTCCTTTTCACCAGTGGGACTTTGAGTTTAGAACATATTAATGTCTCTTGTGACTGGGAAAGTTAGGTTTTGAATTGTGATGACAACATAACAATGGGACAGAAGAAGACCTTGCTTGGGAGAGAATCCACAACTTGGACCTGGAAGGAGACTCATTTAAGAAGAAGGTCTGCAAACAATTGTCATGAGTGTGATAATAAAAACCAAGATATGACTGACTAAGATTCCTCTTTTAGTCCTGGGACAGTTTATCATTTTCTAGAATTAGAATGAAGGTAGAAAGAAAAGTACATATCTCTTCATCCACTAACATAATAAGGCATAACGTCAGGAAAGAGGAGTTTACAAATTCTTAGTGACTTTCTTTAGTGGAGAATCTCTAATCCTGTCAGCGGGCTTGGTCAATACTGAGATGGACATCTGCAAAGCAATGCAAGCAAGTGTGCAATTCCTAGAACCATTTGTGAAATGCTAGGGTTACCTTTTTCAGCATTGCAGGAAATACCTACAATAAGAGGGAAAGACCTCCATTAAACTAACAACACGAAACTAAGGCAAAGAGGCCGGGGGTTTCTTTTCAGGTTCTGACTCTAACTAGATGGGGGGACTTCTCCATCCTGACTGCCTTTCTTGATCCAGGCATGGCTTTAAGAAGTAGCTTAGTCTGTTGACCAGTTAGCATTGAAAAATCATCTGAATATGAAAATGAAAATTCTTGCTTTTAGTGTACCCTCTCCTCATCTGCAACATGGCCTGATGAACCCTAAGATTCTTTTTAGCTTTAACATCTATGACTCCATTTAACATTTTATTTTATTTTATTTTATTATTTGGGTGCTACATTTCACATCTAACTCATTTGTGAGAGCTCCTTTGGATAAGGTCCCATGCAAAAGAAAGTGTTCTTGGGATACATGTATAATAAAATGGTAAAGCTTTAATGAAAGCAGAAACAAAAGTATATATGAAATGTGCAACAATATTAAAATGAAGGTAATCAATGAACAGAACACAGGGGCAGAGCATGAACAAACTGACTCAAATACCTATAGTAATTTTTTATTTACTGAATGGGGCATTGCAAATCAGTAAGGACAAGATGAATATTTAATAAATGATACTGAGACTCTGAGATAGATATTTTGGGGGGGCGGGAAAGCTGGATCCACATGCATTAAAATACTAATTCCACTTAGTTCAAAGATAAAATTGTAAAAATAATTCACAAAGTATTAGAAGAAAGTACCAAGTGATTTTTAAATATAAGTTCAAAGTACCATAAGAAAAGTTCCATAAACAAATGGTTAAAAGTACCATAAATAAAACCAAACGGTACGGAAGCAGGAGTGGCTCAGTCGATAGAGCCCCCGTTTACCATATGGGAGGCCTGAGGTTCACGTCCCGGGGCCTCCTTGTGAGGGCACGCCGGCCGGCGCAGCCTAGTGGGCTGATGCAGCAAGCCCTCACAACAGGAAGCGGGTGTGGCTCAATCGATAGAGCTCCCGTTTACCAGGTGTGAGGCCCCGGGTTCGCTTCCCCGGGCCTCCTTGTGAGGGCAGGCCGCCCCGCGCGGCGCGAGGGGCTGATGCAGCGGGACCTCACAGCAAGGGGAAGATAAGCAGACACGGAGAAAACACACAGCGAATGGACACAGCAAGCGCAAGCAGCAAGGGGGGGATAAATAAATAAAAATAAATAAATCTTTAAAAAAACACAAAAAACCAAAGGGTAAAAGACAAACTTGGAAAATGTATTTGTATGTTTGACAAAGGTCTAATTTATTTACTGTATAAGACAAGGTGAATTTCTTTTATTGTATAAAGAGTTCTTCTTATCATCAGAGCAACTTTACTTGTGTCTCCCACTGCCCCTTAAGCCTGCTACTCACCTGGGGTGGTTCTACCCTGACCTTGGATTTCTCTGTTGACTTGTAGGTAATGAGAGTTCTACACTCACAATAAATTGCAGACCCAGTCTCAGTTTACTAACCAGTTCCAGAGAATAGTCAAGACTCCAACCTAGATTGAATGTTAAATCTGCTCCCCTTTCCCAGTCGGGCCTACTGTGGGCTGGCATTTGTAGGTATTGTTCTTTTCTTGACCCTTGACTTAGGCTTCCACCCTTCATTTCCCATCATGTTATTATGATTTCTGAACTAACTTTAATCAAAGCAAGGGGGAGATAAGAGGAATAGGATAGTTCTCACTTAATGGGTATTGTCTTAAGAGGGCTGCATGCTTGCCGGGCCTGGCAGATGTTTAAAGCTGAAGTTTTCTCTCCTGGGAGCATGTGTGGTTCATCAGAATCACGCCGCCCCCTACATGCACACTGAAAGTAATCAACTGTGTGCGTTTTCCTCCTGCAGCTGCTCCCCCCATCGGCCCCTGCTTTTCTGATCTGCCCTCTCCAAACAGGAGACTGTCTCTGTTGGGGCCCATTGCCCTGACTTGGACAACACTTAAAGTGGATCTAGGCCATCTTTCTCTCTACCTGGTACACACCTGGTGTATGAGAAATAGCATACAGGAAGGTTCAAAGCCTGAAAGGAGAAGGAGGCTTGGAGGACTAGAGTATAATGAGAGAACAGAAGATATGAAAAGAAACAAATGTTCTGTGAGAAAAGCCATTTCACTAGCCTAAAGGAAAAGTGGGAAAGGCAGGCATTTGGAGATGCCCAATAGTAGCTGCTGGGTGAGACCAACTGGGATGGTAGGACTGTCATTAAATAACCAAGAATATGCAGGCTCCAGGTGATGTGAGTGCTGAGCCAGGTATGGGAAAGGAAGCAGATCCTAAATTATGGAGAAGGGAGTCTCAGTGTGAGAGGAGGTGATACAAGGAGGCAGAAGCACAAGTGTTGCCTCCTTCCCTTCTCAGGGACTAGGACTCTTCAGGGAAGAAATGGTTGAAAAGGGCCCTTCAACAGCTGTCCCCATGGCAAATCTTTTCTGACAGTAAAAGCTGGCATTGCTCAAACCTCCGTCTCATCGCCAGGAAGTTGCACAAGGCAGCTGTGCCATGGGAAGTCCCTGAATCTCCTGGACTTCTTGCTTTCTTCCAGTAGGACAGGCTTTTGAAACCTCAGTGCACACCCACTTCCATCGTCTGGGACAGAAGCACCAGGTTTGGCTCAACAGATTTCCCCTTCCGCCCATCTCCTACAAGAGAGTCTTGCTGCTTCTTCAGGGAGATAAGTAGTCAATGAGTCACTATTGCCTGGGGCCCCTGGGCCTGGGGCCTTCCATTTCTTATGCTTTCTGTCTTTGCTTCATTATGTCTATTTCTCTTAACCACTCTCCAAATTTCAGATACTAACATATTTATGACTCTTGAGTTTTTGTTTTGTGTATCTCTTTGTGCATCTGTCTTTTTGTGTCTGTTTCTCTCTTTCTTTCTCTCGGTCTCACTTTCTCATATACCTAACTTCAATGCGCACAAACACATATACAACACATAGATCGTCTGTGTTTCATTCCTTATCTCTCTGTGTCATTCATCCACACACACTGACCCTCAGTGCTCTGTGGGCATTCGATTCATTGATAATATCAATATATAAAAGTCTCCTCACTCTACTCCAGGATTTGCCTACAAACTGGTTTGCTACTTTCCCAACTGGCCCCAGGACTGATTGGAACTAGGAAGGCTCACCCCTGAGAACACTGACTCCTTCCTATGCTGTCACCTCATCTACTCGTTTGCTGACATCAGTAAAACAAAGTCATCATCAAGGACAAGAATGACGCAGTGCTTTAACATACCATCAGCTGTCTCAAAAGCAAGTCAGTAAGACCAGGGTGGGAGCATTCAGAGTGAGTTTTGGGGAAGGGAATTTATTCTTCAACTGTGGTCTAAGATTATCCTGCTTATTATCTCATTTATTCATTTATTCAAATGTATTTCCTTGGGTGTAATCCCATTCCTACCCATTCTTCTCCTCAATGCCCCATCCCTTCACTGAACTTAACTTCTAAGCAGCCAGACCCCTTTGTCCATTCATCCCACCTGCAATTTCACCCCTTATAGGCAATGGTTTCCCTGGCAGTCAGTAAAGAAATCATCAGTTTATTCTTCTATTGCAGGAATCTCTAATTAAAAATTCTCTTGTCCATTGGAGGACATGAGTTTGGTTCCAAAGGGTAAAACTGCAATCTCTAATTTTTGTTCTTTCTCCTGAGTAATTCTAATCATCACCAAATTTCCTCCCCCTGAGTGGAGGCATTGAGCTAGGCATTGAGGGGTCTTCCCTTGGCCCAGATGGCAAAATTGATCTGAGTTTTATCACCAAGTAGAAGGGTCTGGGAAGGAACTCTGCAGGATCATAGTGTGAGCTCAGGCACTTACAGTCTTGGAGAAACTGGGCTGTGAGCAAAATTCAGTAAATTCTCTACTATTTACATGAAGTTTTTTACCTTATGAAGTATGGAAAGATGGTTTTAGTTGGGAAATGCAGTTTGTTTAATCACTTGAGGATTTGACTTTGCACCGAAGGAGGAGGTGTAGGGAGGGGGGTGTGTTATTTTCACTTAAAAACTGGGCCCTGGCCAGCAGCAAGCAGTGGGGCCACCCTGGAACATGGCTGTGCAACCAGATGGTGGGAGTACAGAGCAGCAGAGGAGATGATGAGGCCCATTCTGCTTAAAATCAAATAGGGGGGTGGATGTGGCTCAAGTGGTTGAGTGTCCATCTCCCATATGGAGGGACCTGGGTTTGATCCCCGGGAATTCCTGGTAAAAGGAAAAAAAAATCAAATAGCTATTAATATGAAGCATACATTATAAATTATAGCTCCTAGTCACATGGTACCCCATTTACATCAAGAGCAAAATAAATACAAATACATACTGAGGAAAGTACTTTTTTGTACTCTTCAACTACAGTTAAGCTTATTTTGAACTTTTTCTGCTTTAATTAACAAAAAAAGTGCAAACGTTTTCAAAAGTCCAGAGATCTGAAACTCAGCCACCAGAGGCTTTCAGTTTTCATGGGAAATCTCCTGATAGTGCAACTTCCTTTTGCAGCCGGCCAGGACTCAGTTACAACAAGAGTAGGCAGGGAAAAGAACTAGGTGTTAGAAGACCTATCTAGCTGTGTGACCTAGGGAAAATTAGTAAACCTCTCTGAGCTCAGTTCACCCATCTGTAATATATATGTAACAATAACTATTTCATAAGGTGATTGCAAGAATTTTGAATGAGATAATACACACAACATTCCTGGCTCATAATTATCACTCATTATATGGCAACTTTTCTTCTTTTTTCATATCCCCTTTGAAATAAGGGGGCAGACCTAATTAATTTCTCAAGTCCCTAACTAGTTCTCAAATTGTAGAATAGTTTCAATTCAATTTTTGCACAGAGAAAGAAGGAAGGAAGATCAGGTTACCTGAACTATTTGTGTCTGTGCAAATCCTTTCAATTATGATTGGGTTTCCATGGCAACTATTACTCTAATACTCAAATTCTCCTCCTTCCTAATATGTGCTTAAATTTCAATTCCATTTAAAAAGTCTTCATTCTTTCATTCTTACATGCATGCACCCACTCATTCAATAAATAATTTATTGAGTGCCTACAATATTCCAGGTTAGTGGTTAAAAGTAGAGCTTTGAACATGAGACTGTACAACACTGTGAATCCTGTGGTGGAAGATGGACTGTGGCTAATAGGCCAAACATGAGAACATTCTCTTATGAACTATAACAAATATATAATACTAATACAGGGTATTAATAATCTGGTGGGTTTGCAGAAAAATATACCAAATGAAAGATAAGGGCTATAGTTAGTAATATTTTGACAATGTTCATTCATAGTTTGTAACAAATGTTTCACAACAATGCAAGGTGGTGGTGGAGGGGTGATGTGTGGGAGCCCTGTATGATGTCATGCATGTTTGTTTTATAAGTTCACAAGTTTTACTATATACTTGTTGTTTATATATGTTCATGAATGAATGATATACTTCAATAAATTTTTTTTTAATGAATAAAAAAACTTGGGCTTTGAAGATAGACAAGTCTGCTTTAGTTTTCCCTTTAACCATAAGCAAGCTGCGGAAACCCCAGCAAGTTCTTTAACATCTCTAAGCCTCAGTTTCTTTAACTATACAAGGAGGGTGATAACTGAATCCACCTCGGGGGTATTGTGAGGGCAGGCACTGCAGACAAACTGCTTAGTATAGTGACGGTACACAATAAGGACTCAAGGGTCACAATAGCTGTTATTATATTATTATTATTAGGTAAATGCCAGGCTTTGTGCAAGGTGCTGTGCAGAATATAAAAAATATGGCATGCACAGATTCTTATTTCTAAAGAGCAAATTAGTAAGTTTCTATATTTGCATGGACATCTTTCCTAAAATTGTAGGCTTCTGTCCATAGCTTCAGATATAACCGCTTTTTAAAAGGGGTATATCTTGCTTTTCTTCTAATTATTGTAAGCACTTTGAAATGCAAGAGAAAATTTAGAAACTGATCTCTGTCATGTTTTTCTGATACTGGTCCAGTTTCCTGTTGTTTCCTCTACTGTGCTGCTAGGATACAAGAAGGAACCAAAATCTCAGTTTAATATTCACTGAAACAAAATGAATTCAAGACTCTAAATTTGCCCTAGGGCGGGGAAGGAATGTTGTATGATGTGGGAAGTGACACAAAAGATATGTCCCCAGGAAAATACCAGTATCTTGTCTACAACTTTGGATTTTAAATGCTATTGTTGTTCTCTGTGTCTGACTCTAAGAACCGACTTCATACCTTAAGAATTCTAGTTCAGACGAAAGCCCCTGGGAAGCCACTGCTTTCTGCGACTTCTCTGCTTTTCACCAGAAACCTTGGGTGTTGGTAGCTAGGTAGCCTAGTTGTGACTGGGCTGCTTGTTTGGGGGACATGAAAGGCCCCCCAGAAGTCCAGCTCTGTTTTAACAGAGCTTCCCTAAATGTGATCACTTTGTGATACATTTATATCCTCGACCTGGCCAATCTGGACCCCAGAACATTGGTAGTGACAGAGCCACCACCAGAAAAGACTCTGACATGGAACTTGAGCTTAGATATAACCCTAAGCCCCCTAAACTGCCAACTTTTCCCCAAGCGTGGAAGGCAGCCTAAGTACCCTGCAGGAAGGTCTGCAGAAACCCCAATCTTCCTTAACCTAACCTAATCAATTTTCTGGTCCAACAGGCCTTTCTACAAGCCCATAATGCTTGCCTTTTACTTCCCATTTGTTCCAAAAGGGGTGGAGTTTGGACTCGACAAGTGGTGAGAGAATATTGGGAAGGAAAGACTATTTCAGGGTTTCTGTGGGGGGATAAAGTGTTCTGCTATGGGTATTGCTTGTTCGTTCCAAAAAACACCCGCATTTTTTTTCTACTCTGATTCCACCCCATGGTTGATTCTTCTACATCACATTTGGATTTATCAGCTCTGTAATTCTGTTTCTGAGGAAATGTAACTTGCATGGGTTGGTTATGAGCTGGCTCTACCCAGATCTGAAAGACAACACTCATTTCACTGTGCTGATTCATGGAAGCCATACTCCATGAGCTCTCAGTGCCTTTATTTTTTTTATTTTTAATTTTTTTTTTCTCTCAGTGCCTTTAATATGCAGAACCCAGGGCCTCATTAGGAGCGACCAAGATTGGGTCTGGTGGGAAGATACAGTCCCTGTTCTCCAGAAGTCCTCACGGATGGGGGACAACATGAAATAATAGAGCCCCCTTGAAAAAACAACTCCATAATTCTATGGCCCCATATCAAAAAAATATGGGGCCATAGAATTCCTTGGGTACTGAGATGGCCTCATAGAGGAGGGATTTCATTCAGAAAATATATCAGGAAGGAACCAGATGGTCCTCATTTTCCTGGGTTCTCCAGCCTCCTGCCTTCTGGGGTGTTCGCCTCTACACCCTCCAATGTGGAGAGTTCCTGGGCTGATACAGGTAAGAGGCTTCCCCATCTGGGGATGGGGAGGAAAGGCTTGACCTCTTCCATCTAATGTGGGTCGAGAAACTTCATAGTCCCCGGGCAAGACACATAGCCTTTGTAGCAGTGTGGCATTATTTATGAATTCCAAAAATAGTTATTGGATTATGTTTGTAAACTGGTCTGTCTGAAGTTTCACTTTTACTTAATTAAATTATTATTAGGGCTTTGATTGGACCATATCAGTAGGGCATTGAGTCCCCACCCCTTGGTGGGTGGGGACTCACAGATAAAAGACATAGCAAAGGACAGAGTTGGGAGTTTTGAGCTGGATCCTGGGAAGTAAGCACACAGAGGAGCAGAGCTACCGAGCCCGGAGAGAATCGAGCCCAAGGGAGAGAGACAGAGCCAGTCACCTGCTAGTCTTCAGCTGGCCTTTGGAGAGAGGCAAAGCCTAGAGAGCCTCATAGTCTACAGCTGACCTTGTGGAGGAAACAGAGGAGATAAGCCCAGAGAGAAATGAGCCCCGGGAAGAGAGGAACCCAGGAAGCCTGAACCCTGGCAGACATCGGCAGCCGTCTTGCTCCAACAAGTGGCAATAGACCTTGGTGAGGGAAGTAACATATGCTTTATGGCCTGGTAACTGTAAGCTTCTACCCCAAATAAATACCCATTATAAAACCCAACAGATTTCTGGTATTTTACATCAGCACCCCTTTGGCTGACTAATACAGCCTTGTACACTGGGAGGGGGGTTTGACTCCTTGTTTTTCATAGCACTTAGCAGAAACCTTTAAGAAAGGTATCATAAAATCCACCAACAAGGCTTCTCTTGACTGCAGGTGTATCCACAGGTAGGCAGATGATTGATAACAGTTACCAGATCCAAAAATTGCTAAAATGAGTACATTGGCGCATCTCCTCCATCCCCCTGCTTCCAACCTGGTCCATACAAATGATGTGTGTCAGTATGTCCTAGGGATGAGAGGAGGAGGGAGAGAGTGAAGGTCACTGTCCTGACCCCACACCATTCATCCAGGAAGTTCTTCTTCATGACTAATTTTTATCCTTCTAACTGCATTCAAGGCTCTTTATGTATAAATGTTCCCTAGAGAACTGGATTTCATCAACCTCCTGTCCTTTGACTTCCATGGGTCTTGGGAAAAGCCCCTTGTCACTGGCCACAACAGCCCTCTGAGAAAGGGGTAGCAAGACAGAAGGACAAGCTCTTGCTACAGTGTGGGGAGCCTTGCAGAGGAAACACAGTGAGATGCTGGCTGCTGGGGAGGGGCTGAGGAGAGTTCAGCAGGTCTATTGTTGCTTCTCTCTTGAACTGAAGAGGAGCCATGTGCCCACAAGGGACTCAGGTAACCCTAGGGGTTAGTGAGTACAGGGGAAAATGCTCTGACCAGACATTAATAAACTGTTACCTGGAAAATGTCAGAAGACCTGGTAGTTGAAGTGATGAATGCCCCCTCTCTGCCGGGCATGTTGCCCATCCCAGTCTTCCCTGGAGTTTCTGGCTTTGATATATTTCCTGGCCCTCATACAGGTGGTTCCTAGATCCATTCATATTCCCCATTTAATTTGATTTTCAATACAACACTATGATGTTGACTGGGCAGGAAGCATTACTCCCATTTCACAGATGATGAAATGGAAGCTGAGCAGAAATCAGTGACTGCTCAAGGTCACCTATACAGATGCAAAGGTCCTGAAAAGTGGTGGAAATAGAAAGTCCAAGACAAAAAACTTTTACCCCAGCAATTTTATTGTTGTTGTGGTGGTGCTGGTCCATATTTATAAATGTATATTTCTAAATTTTGGGGAGGAAAAAAATGTGTTCTGTGTTGCATCATTCCAGGTCTTCACATTTGAAGTTGCAACACAGGTGAGTCCAGAGCTGGATCTTCTGATTTCTAGTCTGGGATTTTCTAGGATTCCATATGTATGGATGTACAGTCCTAAAATTTTAGGAGAAAAATAAAATGTGTTCTTTGTTGCATTATTCCAGGTCTTAACATTTAAAGTTGCAACACCGGTAAGATTTCTAGTCTGGGATTTTCTAGGATTCCATATGCTCAGGTCATATCAGCTTCTTTGCCACTTCTCTCATAGTCTGCCTTTAAAGATAAGACTACAGATCATTATCTAATCTCTGACTTTGTTCTGGAGGGCAGGAAGGCCAAAACCAGCCTCTTATCTCCTGATCTGGTCTTTTGGGTCCCAGATCTTTGTGAGGTCTTGCAGCTGAGAGTCTGAAGGTCACTCTATGACCTTCATCAGTAAGCACAATTAGCCATAGTGTAGACAGATTCCATGGACAATTGACCCAAAGGGGAAAGAGAGATGGTGACAACCTTGATTTCATGTTTTCTGGATCACTTGCTTAGACTTCTTTTGCTAGCCACTGTCCAGTCTTCTTTTATAACTTGGAAAATGCTGAACTAGTCTCTTACTGCCAAAAAGCTTTTAGCCCATTAGAATAAAACACTCTGGTCCTGCAGTTTCTGTCCACATTCCATTGATGGAGGAAAAGAATAAAGGAGTCTCCTCTATGAAACTTGGACCGGGGGCTAAGGAAGGCCTGCCTGCCACCTTCCTTTCCTCACATGATGGGCCTTTATCTTCCCTTTCTAGGAATATGCTATGGGGCACTGGATAAATAAGGGAATGCTGGCACAGAAGGTGGTCACGGGCACCCCCATGTAGGGACACTCCTTCACAATGGCCTCTGAAGAAATGCCTTGAGGGTCCCCAGCCCTGGCTCTGGAGTTGCTGGCCCCATCACCAAGTCTCCAGGTTTCCTGGCCTATTGCGAGGTACCTCTAACTTCCCTGTACCCTCAGCTGCCTGCTGGATAAGGGTGCCAGCCTCAATCTGACAATCATAGAGTGACATGTCATGAGTGCTGTGAAGGGGAAGTACTGAGTGTAACTGGAGCATATAAGAGGAGCTAATATGGCTTGGAGGGAGGGAAGGGTCAGGGAATGCTTTCTGGAAAAAGTGACATAAGCTAAAATCTGCAGTATCTGGAGTTAGCCAAGAACAGGGCATAGGAATTGGAAAAGGGAGACTGTCCCATGATTTTGACCTGGGTGACTAAGTGGGTGGCAATGCCATTTACTGAGTTAGGAAAGTCAGGAGAGGGGGGCAGAGTGGGTGTTGTCTTGATCATGAGATCAGCTTGGATATTCTGAGTTTGAGGAGCCTGTGGGATTTCTAAATGCCTGTGGGTTATAGAGATGTCTTGAGAGTAGAGGAATATGTGGGTTTGGATCACAGGACTCTAGTCTGGGCTAGAGATGTAGATTTGAAAATCATCAGCATGAAGTTGGTATTTAAGGACCAAATGAATATATGTAGTCCCCTAAAGAGAAAGAATACAGGGAGAAGTGAATAGGGTCCAAGAAAAAACCAAGGACCTGTTACACCTAAGGAATGGGAAGAGGAAGAGGAACCCATGAAGGAAACTGACAAGGAACAATAAAAGGAACCCATATAGCTCTGTGTCGAGGAACTTAGAGAAGTGAATGTTTCAAGAAGGAAGGAGGTACTGGATATAGCTCAAGCGTTTGAGCGCTGGCTTCCCACATACAAGGTCCTGGGTTCAATTCCCAGAAAGGAAGGAGTGGTCAAATGGTCAAATGTATTTGTTTTTTTTTGTTTTTTGTTTTTTTTACTAGCCAAGGAATATAGTTTACATTATTATTATTATTTTTTTTTTTTGCATTTGTTTACATAAATGTTATTTGTTATATATATATATACATTTTATAAAGGTGCCTAGATTTCCCAAATATTACTCAGAAACTACAGGGATTCCTATACTCCCCACCGCCCACACCCCCAAAAACACCCCACACAACCATTCCCCATCCGTGTGGTACTACACCCGCAATGGATATACACATCCTGGGGCCTTGCCACCGAGCATAGACTACAGTTCACATCACAGACCACACTCTTTCCCACCCAGTTCTGCATGGTATATTCTGATGAAAATGGCCTACATTCGTCGGTGCTTCGCCACTCAGGACAACCCCCAAAGTCCCAAAAAAGCCCGAGTATTTCAACTGCCCCTCC
>JAQZBX010056475.1:0-18183 GCA_029593785.1 Cabassous unicinctus
TGAAAGGAATGGGCAGAGCAGAAAGGACAGAGTAGGAAGCCCAAAGGAGCAGGGCAGGGAGACGGCGGCCCAGGGCCCCCAGAGCCCCAGGGAGGGGAGAAGGGCTGGAGCGGCGAGCTGTAGAGCTCTGCCCTGGCTGTGTCTCAGTCCTCTGTCTACACCTCCTCCGCCTGCCTGGAGCTCCTCACTCCAGCTCTGACCTCAGCCTGGCTTCAGAGCCTCCAGCCACTTCCTGTGCCACCTCCTGTGCACCACCTTGTGGCTTTCTCCTCAGCATTAGGGAGGGGGCTTATGGTGGTCATCACCATGAAAGGGCAGGCACTCAGATGCCAGAAGGCTTTTTGGGGGGATGGTTGAAGGAAAGAATGGAGATCAGGGTTTCTTGTTCACTGTGAAATATTGGGCATGAATTTCCTTTTGGTGACTTAGTTTCTTTCTGGTGATATGCTCCCCTCTGCTCATGTCCCACTGATGTGCTATCATGGATGTGCTCCAGGAGCCTGGGGCTTGGCATGGTGGGATCAGGTAGAGCAACCAGTGGAGGCTGGGGTTGGGGGTGGGTTAGAGGGGAAGGGAGCCTGCTGAGCTGCCCCATAGCCCCTTACCAGGCTTGCAGTCCCGGGGAGGTGGGGCAGTTTAACTGAGTCTGGTAGAAGAAGAGGAGACCTGGAACCTGAGTGCCTCCCACATCCATCCTGAATCGGCTGGTGGTTGAAGGGAAGAAGGCTGGGGCAGGCAAGAATTAGGACTAAGTCACAGACGGGTCTGTATAAAAAGTGTGGTTCAGGGAGTGAGGGGTTTGGTGGCCTTGTAGGAGACGAAGAATGTGCTGGTTAAGAGTGTGTCCTTCTGGGTGTGGGAGTGGGAAGCAGGGAGGGTATCTGTCGTTGTTTCTAGGCCAGCTGGATAATCCCTTGGGATGCCAGCTCTGCTGGGTCCTGCCATTTGGCACTGATCCCTCTGATCCACCCCTCCTCTCTCTGACCCCTCCTTCTGTCCTATATCTCTTTGTGTCCCTCCTTTCTCCCCTTCCCTCTGCTCTGGGAGAATGCCCTAGGTTAGGGCTTGGCTGGGCGAAGTGCAGAGTGAAGGGATCTGGATCAAAATGGTAGGGGTGGGAGGGAGGATAAACAACCAGGACCTCAAGAAACTTCCAGATCTCCTTCTTTTCCTGATTCCACATCCAGACTTCATTTATGCCTTCCTTCTCTCAGGGCCACCTGAGGGCCCACCCCTGTTCCCTGATCCCCTGGTCTCCACTCTCCTCTCCATCACTTAGAATCCCTAAAGAAGGCTCCCCTGACCCTGGCACCAGGGGGAGATGGTGGTCCTCCCCACCCCAGCAGGCTGTTGCCATGGAAATTGTCTTGCTATAGGAGAAGGCTGTGACCTCCAGAGACCCCCTGACTTTTTTAATAGCTGATTTCTTGTCTTTGGTTCTTTCTTCTGCAAGGTGCCCCTGCAGAGGGTGGAAAGGGTGATGATGCTGGGGTGTGAGTTTGTCTGGCTGACAAGGGTTGTTCTGGGGCTGGAGGGCCAGCTCACAGGGGCTTCCCCTCTTCTCCCTGGGGGGGGTCAGCCAACAAGCATAAGCCGTGGATCGAGGCGGAATACCAGGGCATCGTCATGGAGAATGACAACACTGTCCTGCTGAATCCCCCACTCTTTGCCTTGGACAAGGATGCCCCCCTGCGCTATGCAGGTAACCAGGGCTGGGGGAGGGCAAGGCAGGGTAGGAGAGAGGAAAGCAGGTGGGAGGGCAAAAAGATGTACGCTCACGGAGGGGAGTGGGCTCGCTTGCCAGAGGCAGGACATGGGCAAGCAGGGGTCCATCACATGGCGATGTCACCAGATCTCAGACCTGCTGGCTCTGAGAAGTTGCTGCTCAGGGATGCTGGGGTCGGAGCTACGTGTTTGATAATGCTTTCATGCTTACAAGAGAAGGTGCAGGGATCTGGGAGGAGAGGTGGAGCTGGAACCCGAAGTGGGGAATCTGAGGATGGGGGAGGAGATGCTGGGGGTGGCACAGGTGCTTCACTCTTCCCTTCCCCCCTCGGCCAGGTGAGATCTGTGGCTTCCGGCTCCATGGGTCTGGGGTGCCCTTTGAGGCCGTGATCCTGGACAAGGCGACGGGAGAAGGGCTGATCCGGGCCAAGGAGCCCGTGGACTGCGAGGCGCAGAAGGAGCACACCTTCACCATCCAGGCCTACGACTGCGGCGAGGGCCCCGATGGGGCCAACACCAAGAAGTCCCACAAGTGAGGACGTCCTTGTCCCCTGCCCAGCTGCTGCAGGCCCCTCCCATCCTCCCCACCAAGCTTCTGTCCTCCTCTCCCAAGGCCCTCACCATCGCCTGTCCATGTTGTCACTGAATATCTACCCAACCCCTGCTGTCCTTAGGATTCAGGGACAGAGTTCTTGCTGCCCAGGAGCCTTCTGTCAAGGAGATTGAAATATATGGTAGAGTTTAGTGGGATCCAATCCTGGTCCAGCCTCTTGTGACCTCAGCCTTCTTGGGTCTACTTTTCCTCATCTGTTAAATGGGCATAAAGATGATGCTCACTTCATAGCTTTGCTGTGAAGATTAAATGAGGTGTAAAGCACGGGTTACTGTGCCTGGCGTGTGGTAAAAGGCTCAGTACATGGGGGCTGTGATGACGATGCAGAGTGGCACTCCAACAGATCTCACACTCACACAGTTCATAACATACACACCTACAGTCCAGCTGAGGGTGGCAAGGAGGTGGCTACAGCACCAAGAGCACAGAACCTGGGACACCTTTGTCTTGTTCCCAGCTAATTCTCATTTGAGAGTGGGAGAAAGATCGGCAGTCAGGATTTCTGGGCCCTGAGAGGCACTAGAGATCAACTATGTTTGTGACTTAGTTTCCCCTTTGGAGATCAGACCCTTGCCCTGGGCCCTGGGGCCTGGATCTTGGCCAGGGGTGGGGCCCAGCATGAAGGGCTTAGACCCCGCTCTGCTCACCAGTGCATGAGCAGGGAGGCCCCCCCACCCCGACATGCACAGAAGGCAGCATACACCTCACACGTACTGCTCAGCCTGTTAGATGACTTATGACTTGTACAAAGGTCAAGTCCCTTCTCACGCCTGGTTTTAACTTTAGCTTGTGTTCTGCATATTCCTCGATTGTCCCGTTGGCTCTGACTGTTGTGGAGGAAGGGTCTGCTGGACACGAAGTCTCCTGCCCAGCCCCTCGGCTTGGCACCCCACCTATGGCATCCTACACAGAAGTCACCACGACCAGCTCCTGGTGTCTCCCGGGACTTGTTCCAGATCCTTACACCAGTCACGCCTTCCTTAGCCCCAGTTCCCTTAAGGACCTTCTCCCTTGAGGCTGCCGGGTCTCTGGCACAACCTTGACACAGCCTGGTGTCCTGGGCGCAGGGGGTAGACGGGTCGCTCCTGCTTTCCTCCCGTCTGGTTCCTCCTTGACCCCTTGCGCCTCTCCTGGAGCGTCCAGGCTGGCTCACTCTTCCTTGTCCCTCCTTTCGCCCCTTGTGTGCAGGGCGACTGTGCACGTGCGGGTCAACGATGTGAACGAGTTTGCCCCCGTGTTTGTGGAGCGGCTGTACCGCGCCGCAGTGACCGAGGGGAAGCTGTACGATCGCATCCTGCGGGTGGAAGCCATCGACGGCGACTGCTCCCCGCAGTACAGCCAGATCTGCTACTACGAGATCCTGACGCCCAACACCCCCTTCCTCATCGACAATGACGGTGAGGCCCTCCCCTGCCCCCCAGCTGCCCCCTTTGCCCACCACACCCCTCAGCACGACCCAGGGCTGTGCCTTCTACTCCTGCCCCCAGACCTTCGTATCACACCCTCCGCCCCACATATGCAGCCCTTTCCTCCCAGATGCTTTCTCAGCTTCCTGCTTCCTAATTCACCATCTGCTCAATTAACTCCTGAATCCTCCCCTCGCACCCTAGACTTTCTCAGTGCTCCTGACCCTGTATGTCCTCCCCCACCCCAGGCAACATTGAGAACACGGAGAAGCTGCAGTACAGTGGCGAGAGGCTCTACAAGTTTACTGTGACAGCGTATGACTGTGGGAAGAAGCGGGCGGCAGATGATGCTGAGGTGGAGATCCAGGTGAAGCCCACCTGCAAACCCAGCTGGCAAGGTGAGGAGCTCAGCTCTGTGACCCATCTTGTGAACCAGACTTGCCCTGGGTCTCTCCTTCTGTCTCTTCAGTTAAACATGGGGCTTGGCTGGGGGTCAGGGGAGGGATACTTGGGAGCAGGCTTGTAGCGGTCCACACTGGCTGAGCTCTTTTCCTAGGAGCCCGAGGCTGGCAGTGGACCTGGCAGGAGGAGGACGGACAGGAGAGCCTGCCTTGCCCCCTTACCCTCCTTTCTCTCCACTGCCCTCTCCATCTCAACACGCAGGCTGGAACAAAAGGATTGAATATGTCCCAGGCGCTGGGAGCTTGGCTTTGTTTCCTGGTATCCGCCTGGAGACCTGTGATGAGCCTCTGTGGAACATTCAGGCCACCATAGAGCTGCAGACCAACCACGTGGCCAAGGGCTGTGACCGCGACAACTACTCAGAGCGGGCACTGCGGAAACTCTGTGGTGGGTGCTCTCCCAGCCTCTGCCCGACCCTCCTCTGCCCCTTTCCTTAGAGCCTGCCTTACATCTTCCTCCAGCCATGCCCACGTGTATTCACCCACTGGAATTGTGGCACATGACTAGCCCTTGTGGCGCAAAAAAGCAGATGGAGCTGTCCTTGGCCAAAATGCATAATCGTAGCACAACACAGTCATTCAGATACATTATGGGGCAATGGTCGGGAGAGGAGAGAGTTGGAGAATGGGTTGAGTGACTTGGAGAGATGTTTCTGGAGGAGAGGTCCATCTCTCTCTTGACTCTGAATGACCAGAAGAGGTGGTGAGCCTAGCTGTGGGGAGTCTTGCCCCAGCCTCCCTCAGTAGCCACTCTTTCCCTGCCTCCATCCCATTTTCCCACATGCTGCCTCCCAGCTCTGACACTTGTGCCTCTTGGGGCTCTGCAGGTGCTGCTACTGGGGAGGTGGACCTGTTGCCCATGCCCGGCCCCAATGCCAACTGGACGGCGGGGCTCTCGGTGCACTACAGCCAGGACAGCAGCCTCATCTACTGGTTCAACGGCACCCAAGCCGTGCAGGTGCCCCTGGGTGGCGCAGCTGGGCTGGGCTCTGGGCCCCAGGACAGCCTCAGTGACCACTTCACCCTGTCCTTCTGGATGAAGCATGGCCTCACACCCACCAAGGGCAAGAAGGAAGAGGAAACCATTGTGTGTAACACGGTCCAGAACGGTAAGCTTCCCTCAGGTCACTGGCCCAAGACTGGGGAAACGGGCTTCTTGTCCTAGTTCTGTCACAGTCCTGCGTGTGACTGAAGACAGGTCAATTCCCCTCTCCTCATTTGTAAAATGGCAGCAAAAACTTGATATTTCCTAAAATTCTGTGATTTATCCCCACAAGATATGTTGAAATCCAACCGCACTCAGAGAGCAGTAGAACCACTCCTGGCCATTCCTCCCTTCTCCACTCCCACCAAATCCCCCTTATTGCAATGGAAACACCTGGGTAATGGTGTGCCCCATTCTTTCCCCTCCACTGTCCCCTCCTCTGCCTCTAAGGGCCTGTCGGCTGCATCTCCAAGTACCTATCTTCTCTCCACTGCAGTGGCACAGGCCTCTAGGGAGGGCTTGGCCTTGACCTCCTCCTTCATTTGTAGCCACTTCTCCAACCCCATTTCTCTCCACCTGAAAAAGGGCATCACCCATGACATTTGTATTAACCAAAGGATCGATAAAGAGTTGGGTGGGAGCAGGCTGGTGAGTGTTCTTCCCTCAGCCAATCAGAGTGCCTGAGAAGCCATAGTTATCACTGGGACTGGACTGAAAGAGAGAGAGAGAGAGTGCACTGGAGAACGAGGGAGCGAGAGAGCTCATGACAGAGGATTAGGAGAATCCAATGTGTTCTCCTTCCTGGTCCTTTAAACTTGTTCTTGCCTCTGGCCCAGGGCTTGACCACTGTCTCCATCCTCTCCCCCCAGAGGATGGCTTCTCTCACTACTCGCTGACTGTCCATGGCTGCAGAATTGCCTTCCTCTACTGGCCCCTGCTTGAGAGTGCCCGCCCAGTCAAGTTCCTCTGGAAGCTGGAGCAGGTGAGGCTGGTGCCAGGTTCCGGGAGGCCATTGGATGTAACTTACTCTCAGGAAGGAGGCTTCTCAGGCAGGGTTGGCATTTTCTGTGTTGCCCCTGTACCTCATTCATTTTCTCCTTTCACTCACTGACCACGCTGCCCCAGGTTCTCTTGTTTTCTTCTTCCAAAGCTTCTCTACTGCAGAAAGCACTCCTGGAGGGAACAAATCAAGACAAACACCCAAACCAACGAACTATCTTCCCCCTCTTGTTTCATTCAATCTCTCTCTTATCTAGAACCTTGCCAGTACACATCCCTGACTCTTAGGCATGCAGTCAAGAAAACAAATTATTCTGAGGTTGGTATAAAGATTGGGTTTGAGTCCTGCCAGGGGAACTTGGTAGCCCTGAAATCTTGGTCAATATGTCTCAACCCCAGTTTCTTTACCTAATAAAAGGGGGTAATAAGAATTATAGGGGAGTGGATGTAGCTCAAGTGGTCAAGCGCCTGCTTCCCATGTGTGAGGTCCTGAGTTCAATCCCCAGTACCTTCTGAAAAAAAGAAAGAATTCTATATCTTGGGGTTGTTGTTAGGATTAAGTGATGTGCTAGAACTTTGTAGGCCATAAAGCACTCTATACGTGTTAATTTTCTTTATTACTGTCCATGATTATGAAGGATTAATAAAGTGGGCAAAAAATAAAAAATAAAATATCCTTTCTTGAGCCAACAGTTACAGGCTCTTCTCTCCTCAGCCATTCTCCAAGCTGACCGCAAGGATCAATGGGGACTAATTTGAGTTTCCATCTTTTTCTATTTTTCTTGTAAGCCCTGGTGAAGTGGCTGAGTAAGCAAATGGCTAAAAAAAGACAGGAAGTAGAAGAGAGAGGAACGGATACGAAGGGCTTAGAAAACCCACAAACTGGGTAATTGCGGGCTCTCTGTAAAAGCTCTTGCTTATTGCGGCATTCCTTTAAAGAGAGAGCCTTTAAAATTGCCACCTCTTGAACGTTCCCCCAGGTTGCTAATATTGATATTACCCTCTCTATTTTCTTTAATTCACTGTTGTTTATTCAACAAATATTTATTAAACACCAATTAAGTCCCAGGCATCCTACTAGGTTCCGGGGATACCATGGACTCCAAGATGGAACAAAATTTTTGCCTTCATTGAGCCTACATGTTAGTCAGGGAGATAGATTTTGAAAAAGTGAATAGACATGCAAGATGATAAAATCATGATGAATGCACGGAAAGAAACAAGCAAAGGCGTGAGGCAGAGAAGGGGGAAGGCAGAGAGAAGGGGAGCTCACCTTAGACTGGCTGTTCAGGAAGTGAAATTTAAACTTAGTCCTAAAGGATGAGGCAAAGCTAGCTGTGAAAAGAGAGCAGCGAAGAGTATTCCAGGTAGAGGGGAAAGCAGGTGCCAAGGCCTTGAGGCGGGAAAGAGCACAGCATGTTCCAGGTGGGGAAAGACCAGTGAGGTTGGGGTTTGATGAACAAGGGGGAAAGACTGGACATGGAGTTGGAGAGATGGGAAGGGACCATGCTGTGCAGTGGGCCTTGTCTGCTGGGGTTAGTTTCAATTTTGTCCTATGAGAGATGAGAAGCCTTTTGAAGGGTTTGAAGCAAGGACATGACCCAATCAGGTTTATATTTTGAGAAGATATCTTTTGCAACTGTGGGAGGAATGTATTGAAGAGCAATAAGAGATGAAATGAAGAGACAAGACAGTTGTAATGGTGTTGAGAGAGGTTGGTGACTTGAGTGATATGTGGCAAAGGGGTAGGCAGAAGTGCATAGAAACATGCTGCTTTTAGCTCTAGTTGGACCTGGAATTGACAGGACCTGCTGGTGGATGGGATACGGAGGATGTTGAAAGAGAAGAATGAAGGATCTCTCCTAGACCACCCACTTGAGCAACTGGGTGGATGGTGGAGTATTTTACTGCCCAGGGGAGACTGATGGGGTTGGGAAAGGGTTTGGACTCCCATCTTACATGTATTAAATCTGAGGTACCTGTGAGACACCCAAGTGGAGAGCCCTAGCATTCAGGGGAGAGTTCTGGGTTGGAGATGTAGATTTTGGAGTTATCAGCATAAATATGGTATCTGAAACCATGGGAACAGATGAGGTTACACCTAGGAAGAAAACGGAGTGAGAAAAGGGAAGAGGGTCATGGTCTGAGCCTTGAGGAACCCCAGTATTTGGAAGTTGATAAGGTAGAGAACTCTCTACTCCTCATTCCACTGTCCATCTGCCATCCCAATCTTGGTGGACCCTGGGAGAAACTGCAAAGGGAAACAAAATTTGCTTTAATAGTTCCTGTTGGGTTAGAAATTACTTTAGAGTTTCCATTGCCACACAGTCATACATAAAATTTTCAGAGAACATGTATTCATAGTGTGGTATGTTATTCCTCTTAGGAATGTTTCAGTTTTAAGGATTTATGTGAAGAGGGTGGAATTTCAGGTACTAGTTTGGTTGCCTGACAGATTTTGGGCAAGGGCACTCTTCCTTATGCTATACTGGGCAGGCTGCAATTCGCTAGTAAGCCCTGTTGGTAGAATTGGAGATATGAGGGACTGTCCTTCAGCTCCCAGGAGATGGGGCAGTGCCTTGGGTTAACTCTCTGAAGATGAAGTAGCTGAGGCATTCTCACCCTTACCCTCCTCTCCCAGGTCTGTGACGATGAGTGGCACCATTATGCTTTGAATCTTGAGTTTCCCACAGTCACACTCTATGCTGATGGCATCTCCTTCGACCCTGCCCTCATCCATGACAATGGCCTTATCCACCCGCCCCGAAGGGAACCTGCTCTCATGATTGGGGCCTGCTGGACCGGTAAGTCTCCTGAACTTCTCAGTGAAGAAGAACAAAGGTTAGAGCTTCCAGTAGCTTAGGACTGGTGACGGGAGGAGGGATGGTGAGGACGAGCCAGGACAGCCTGACTGGGGGGCGAGCTGAGGCCACCTCATGCATGTTATTGCCACTGGGTAGGGTGACTCTGAAAGCTCTCCAGTGGAGGAGACCACAGTCCCCTCATCTCCCACCCATTCCACTGGCCATCACCTCTGACGCAGAGGAATCCCCTTCTCAGGCATCACCAGAATCTCTGTGCTAACTTCAGCCAGTTCCCACTTTGCCTCATCCAAAGTAAAAATGATTTCTACTGCTCATTTCCTTGTTGTAGGACAATAACCCTTTAGAGATGGATCGATCTTGTAACTTTTGAGCCATTTCTTTCATTTCACTTCATTGTAGTTTTAAAGATTTACCCAAAGAGGGTGGAATTTTAAGTACAGGTTTTGGACAAGGGCACACTATTCCTTAAGCTATGCTAGACAGGCAGCAGTTCACGTAGAACTGGGACTATTTCTTTTCATTTTTTCTTTCCAGGTGTGTGTGTGTATGTGTGTGTTTTCTCAAACCCTGTGTTTCCTCAACAACATGTTTGGGGGTTTATCTATGTCAAAGGCCTGAGAGATTGGTATATGATAAAAGAAGGCTCAGGACTTGGCCAAGAGGTTGCAAGTCCTACCTGAGTGGGCTCAGAGCAGGGAAGACCTTTCATTCCTCTTGGTCCATCTGTCTCCACAGCCCTGAGCTCACTGGAATTTTTTTTTTCCAGAAGAGAAGAACAAAGAGAAGGAAAAAGGAGGCGACAACAGTACAGACCCGACACAAGGTACTCTGTGTAAGAACTGGAGACCAGAGATTTCTCATCTGAACTTTGTCTTTTGTGCTCCCTTTTCCACCCCAAATCCTATCCAGCCTTGTATTTACTTTTCATGCACCACCAGGGGGCAGAGCCTCTGAGAAATACAGCCAGGCAGGGTTTCCTGGGAGAGTCAAGGCCAGATGTAGCTTGGATGGATTCTGGGTATCCTCTCCTGCCTACAGAATGAAATAAAGGAGCCGTCTTGCTGGCTTTCCACATAGCAGAAAGGAGGTAGCAGGAGTCAGATATCAGGAGGGGAAGATCTGGGCATCCTCTGAAGCTCGCCCACACTCATCCTGTCTCCTTGCATGTCACTGTAAAAGATGCTCTCTCTTGCAGTCTCTTCCTCGACGTTTCTCCTCTTTCCTCTCTTTGTTCCTGGCTTCCCTCTTCCCTTTCTTGCTCCTCTGGAATATTTCCTCATTTCTGTCACTTCTATTTTTCACCCTTCTACCCTGTCTTCTGTCTCATCTCTCACTTCTCCAATCTCCCCCTTATCCTTCCTTCTCTCTTACTGCCCATCTTCTTTCTTTCTTTTTGTTTCCATATTTCTCTTTTCCCATCTTCTTTCTTAAGTCTTCTGTTCTTCTTCCTTTTTCCCTTTCTCTTGGTTCCCCTTTCCTTGTCCGAGCCCTTCCCTCCTCTGACCTCCTCTCACCTCCTGGTCCCGGTCCTGTGTTCCTGCCCTAGGAGACCCCTTGCCGATCCACCACTACTTCCATGGCTACCTGGCTGGTTTCAGCGTGCGCTCAGGTCGCCTGGAGAGCCGCGAGGTCATCGAGTGCCTCTATGCATGTCGGGAGGGGCTGGACTATAGGGATTTCGAGAGCCTGGGCAAAGGCATGAAGGTATAACCCTTCCTCCAGCCCCCTCTTTCCCGGCATGCCCCCTGACCCTTACCCTTGCCCTCTACCTCTCTACCTGTGCTCCCTTCCCCTCCTGCCTCCTGGTCCTGCTCTCAGCTGTGTCTGTGTCTGGGACCCAGGTCCACGTGAACCCCTCGCAGTCCCTGCTCACCCTGGAGGGGGATGATGTGGAGACCTTCAACCATGCCCTGCAGCATGTGGCTTACATGAACACTCTGCGCTTTGCCACGCCTGGCGTCAGGCCCCTGCGCCTCACCACTGCTGTCAAGTGAGTGTTGGGTAGGGCGGGCCGATCATAGAGCAGACAAGAGAGTGTCAGGACTCCTTGGCCTTGGCCTTCATCGAGGGCCAGGCACACCTCCTTCATTTTACAGAGAGGGAGATGGGCCCCTGGAGAGGGCACTTGGTCTGCTGAAGGTCACATGGAATAGCTTGGACTAGACTCAGATTTCCCAACAACCAATTCATGACTCTTCCCCCTTAGCGATGCTTCCAGGATTGGGGGGTTTTGATCTTTTGCCTCTATGCTGATATGCCAAGTGGAAAACAGAGGGTACCGGATTGGGAGCCGGAAGACCTGACATTAATTCTTACTCAGTACTTATTGCCTGGGTGACCTTGATGAATAGCGAGCCTAGTTTCTTCACCTCTTTTAACGTTGCTCCACCAAGCTTTTGCAAGGTCATATACAATGTTGTAAGCCTAGGGTCCCACACAGTGGCCCTGGGCCAAAACTGGCCTGCTGCCTGATTTTGTAAATAAAGTTTTATTGGAACACAGCCACACTCATTCGTTTGCATATTGACTATGGCTGATTTTACACTACAGTGACAGAGCCCAGTAGTTTTGATGGAGACCCTATGGCCTGTAAAGCCTAGAATACTTGCTATCTGGCTTTTCCTAGAAAAAAGTTTGCTGATCTCTGAATTCTAGGTGAATGGTTTTGAATTCTTTAAAATAAAAATTATAGATTACTTCAATGTTTAAATAATATATTAGGTGCTTAAAATACAGATTAATTGAGAGGCAGTGAAGGTATAATAGTTAAGGACACAGGGTCTGTATGACCTTATACATGGGAAGCCGGCATTCAACCACTGAGCTACACTCCCTCCCCAATGAAAATTGTTGTTTTCATTTGTTTGTTTTTAGGAGGTACCAGGGATGGAACCCAGTACCTCGTACATGGGAGGCAGGCACTCAACCACTTGAGTTACATCCAGTCCCCTAGTACTGGCATTTTAACATTGGACAAATTAATCTCTCTGAGCCTCAGTTTTCTCTATAAAGCAGGGATAACAATAGAATATAAGTCATGGAATTGTTATGAGAACTAAATGATACAATCCAGATCAAATGCTTACGAGAGCGCCTATTAGCCGCTCTTGGGGACAGTTGTTAGTAGATACTGCCATCTAGTGGGCAGATGACATGATCCAGGAGTCTGGATTTCCGAATTCTGTTCACATGACCTGTCTCCCCTGCTTGCCTTAGTTTCTCCATGAAAACTGAGGGATCGCCTCACTCTCTTCAGGGTGTTCGGGAGCCACGTAGAAGGGGGACACTGTCTGTTGGCTTAAGGTAGAGCTCTGCAAGGGGAGAGTACATCCTCTGAGGAAAGAGTTGGCATCCTCTTTGCAGTCAGCCAAGGATAAGCCAATCAGGCTTATCCTCTGAATCTCTCCTACCTTTTTCATGCCCAGGGAAGAGGCTTATCCAAGGGTTTGAAGCCTGACTTGGGTCCTTTAGTAGAGGGAGGGGTCCTTGATGTTCTTTTTATGAAGTTAAGGAAGAAAGAGCTCTCATTTCTCCATTTCTTGGGCTACCACCTGTTTGGTGCTACCCCAATACTTTCCTGAGGTCGTGGGGGAAAATATAGAGGGGAGTGAGTGTGTGTGTGTGTGTGTGTGTGTGTGTGTGTGTGTGAGAAACAGAGAGAGACAAAGACCTAGCAGCACCTCCCTCTCTCTGATGCACACCCTCGCCTTCATCTCCGTGGCTCCCCAAGCTTCCAGTTTTCAGTCCTTGAACCTTTGTCCATCTAAAGCCAGGTTTATGGCAGCCGTTCAGTCGATTCCTAAATGCGGGCTTTTCCTAAGGTTCTTTTGTTTCTCTTTCCTGGAAAGCCTGTGTACCCTCATGGCATGAACCCCTGAAGAGATGGATCCCATGTCTCCTCCAGTTTTGTCCTCTTTCCATAACTCTTGGATTACCACCTGCATGTTGTAACCTCTATCTAGAAAGTTCTGCCAGCACCTCAAACAAACGAACTAAAACTGAAACTACCATCTTCAATGGTCAAATTAGCTCTTCCCCCTGAATTCTCCAGTTCTGTGATGGCGACTCTGTCCTTACCGTCACCTGGGCTTGAAACTCCTGAGTCACCTCTGGATTCCTCCCTGTCCTTCTCTTCCTCACCCCAGCAGCTGTCTGGTCACCTAGATCCTCTGTCTCCTCTTTTTGCAATTCTGCTGTTACTCTCTAGCCCAAGCTCCCATTAGCTCTCACCCAGCCTCTTGAGGCAGCTTCCTAACTAGTCTTGCTGTCTCTAGTCTTCCAGGTTTGGTTTGCTCTCCACCCTGAGGCTAGGTTAGTGATCTTAAGTCAGTTTGCATCATCACCCTTCTCTGATGAAAAAGACTTCAGTGGCTTCCCTTTGCCCACTGAATAGAAATGACAACCCTCATCAGCGTGTTCAAAGCCCTCCGCCAGCTAGCCCCTGCCTCTCCTTCCTGTTGAAGAGTGTACTTCCCTTGTGTACTCCTCCACAGACACTCTTCTGCCCACCAAAGTCCTGCCCTCCTTCAAAGGCTTGCTCAATTGCTGCTTTTCTTGATTATTTCTATCTTCCCTTCCAAGTACCCCACTCCCATCCTAGCCAGAAACAACCTCGCCCTCCCCTGAACTCTCACCGTCTTTTGTTTGTTCCACTCACATGGCGGTGGCTGTCTTTGCAGGTTCGCGGGCCCTATCTAATGTCTCTACCAGATCGTAAGTGCCTTTAGGTCAGGGATGGCCCCCTGTTCCCCTTGGGTCTCCCGGAGCAGTAGCACAGCACAGCCTTTCTCACTACAGTGGTGATGCCTGTTGGACCTGTGCTCCCAGGGCCTGCTGGGGTCGTTTCCCAAGAGGCTGTGATCTGGGCCTCTCTGGATGACAGTGGGGATGGCGAAGCTGGGTGAGTCTTGGGGCACAGGAACTCAGCCAGTGTGGGCACTGGTAACTCCAGGCCCTCTGAGCTCATGGTACCTGCTGAGGTAATGCCTTCCCTCTTCTGGCTCCGGCTGTCAAGCTTGTGTGTTCAGTAACAATAATAGCCATCTCAACAAAATAATTTCATAGGGCCATAGGCCCTCCTCATGAATTACCACCTCCCTTGGAAGACCAAAGGAGGTACTTCTTTTATAAATAAATTTCCCTTGTGAAAATTTCCCTGGTTCATTCCCCAAATGGTGGCTGTTGTTTAGTGAAAAGATCAGTGGACTTGAAATGAGAAGGATGCTCAATCTAGAAGCTGAGGTTTCTGGTCCCTCTTCCACAGCGACGAAATGAGACTAGAGTGAAATAATATGGGTGGAATGCTTTATAAACCAGTGAGTGCTGTGTGTTTATTTTGACAAAGGGGGGTGCCAGAGGTGATCCTGGAAGGGTAGTTCCTCAGTGGCTATGCCGTTGGGTGGTTTCGTGTGGCTGAGTCTTCTAGGGGTAGTTGTCCTGGCTCCAAGGTCAGTGCGGCCCCCGGGGAGGGAGGAGCTGGGTCCAATATGGTCAGATTAGCTCGTCTACCAGGGTGCTTCTCTGGTATTGAAGGGAATAGAAGACACCACCTAGGAGGAGGACCTCCTCTGGCAGACCCCCACCCCACTTCTGCTGAATATTTTCTGGGACATATCGTTACGATATTGTACTTGGTGCACTTTTTAAAAAACCTCTTGGGTAAAGAACTGTGTATGTATGTACATTATCATCAGTTCAGTTTGTTTTATTTTTCATTAAAATAGATTTTGCTAGATGTTCCACAATTCCGGGGCAGTCACCCTGGCAGGTTGGGTTTGCCTGACCTTCTGTTCCTGACCCTTCCCTGCAGGGGCATCCAAGCAGGAAGGGGGATCACACTATCCAGCGTTGCTCCAGGGTTTGGGGTGCAGAGATATCACCTCCCTTTCCTCTCCTAGCCCTCCCTGACATGGGGTGCTCTACTGGAGAGGTGGAGGCCTCGAGGGGTGAAACAGAATATAGATTGTAGGGAAGGGAGTGTTGGGGTCACAAGCTGCCTCCTCCTCCTCTTCTTGCACAGGTGCTTCAGCGAGGAATCCTGTGTATCCATCCCCGAAGTGGAGGGCTATGTGGTGGTCCTGCAGCCCGATGCCCCCCAGATCCTGCTGAGTGGCACTGCTCACTTTGCCCGCCCGGCTGTGGACTTTGAGGGGCCCGAGGGGATCCCTTTGTTCCCTGATCTTCAAATCACATGCTCCATTTCTCACCAGGTTGAGGCCAAAAAGGATGAGAGTTGGCAGGGCACAGGTAAGGATGGCGCCAGAAAGTGACATCATCAAGAGATGCCTGGAACCAGGGTGAGGGAGAAAATCTGGGGCTGGAAATAGGGGACGACTTCATCCTGCATTTGCTTGACTAGAACCACTTGCCATCAGGGAGCAGAACCAGTGGGAGGCGATGGCTGGGTAGTGGATTTCTTGAAAATGATGCTGACTCTTCTCTGGGAGTGACCCTGGGAGGGGAGGAAGGGGCCATGAGGTGATGGCTGGGCCCGTCAGTGCTCTCCCTCCCTCTCTCCCATCCAGTGACAGACACGCGCATGTCGGATGAGATTGTGCACAACCTCGATGGCTGTGAAATTGCTCTGGTGGGGGATGACCTGGACCCCGAGCGGGAAAGCCTGCTCTTGGACCTGGCGTCCTTGCAGCAGCGAGCGCTGGAGCTCACCAACACGTCTGCCTACCTCACCATCTCTGGTCAGTGGGCCTGAGGGCCTGGCCTCTTTTCTGCATCCTTCCCTGTGATCCTGCGCCCGGGAAGCCCAGAGGGCCCTCCTTCCAGGCCCTGGGATATGGCCGCATGCTATTTTGCTCCTTCCCAGGCTGGAAGACCCTCTGGCTTCTGGGTTGCTCCTCCAGGAGTTGTGCCAGGGTTTAGGGCCAAATGCTGCTTTCTCCCCAGCCCTCTCCACAGCCCAGCCCTGGAACTGCTTGTTCCGCTTCTGGTCTCTTCATCCCTGTCCTTCTTTGGCTCAGTCTTCTCCTACTAGCTTTCTAATTCTCTAGCTGTTTAGTATGAGTCATTTTCTCTATCTTCCCTCTTACTAATCTTGTGTACACACCACAGTTTAAATTAAGCCCTCATCCCTTAATGAATAGTGGGAAGCAATGATTTGGTAGCTTCCAAAGGCAGAGCGCTGCTATTCTCCGGAGGTGCCTCCAGAAGGGGGAATGGGAGGGGCTGGGTATAACCAGTTCCCTCCTAGTTCTATCGCTGCAGGGCCTCACTGAGGACTTCTGGAGTTTCCTCACTCTTAATCCCCCTCCCGCTTGGCACCTTCTTTCTGTCTTGTAGAATCTCCTTATTTCCCTCTCAGCCTCTCTACCCAGAAGCCACAGAGCCACTGGAGAAGGAGAGGGGAGCATCCCTTGCTCAGAGAGCTCAGGCCACACCCCTGCTGAGGGCTGGGCTAACCCATCTAGCACACGTGGTTCTGAACCCCTACTACCTTGGGCCACGGTGGCCTCAGCTGGAGGGAGTCCAGGAGAGAGGGTGCCGCCAGGGCCTGCCCTCACCGGGCTCCTGCACTGAGCAGTTTCCTCGTCCCCCAGGGGTGGAGAGCATCACTGTGTACGAGGAGATCCTGAGGCAGACTCGTTACCGCCTGCGACAGGGAGCTGCCCTCTATGCCAGGAAATTCCGCCTCTCCTGCTCGGAAATGAATGGCCGTTACTCCAGCAATGAATTCCTCGTGGAGGTACCGAGAGAGTCTCTCTCCTTTCCCCAGCGACTGCCCACTGGCAAGGAGCTGGCGTGGAGTGGACCGAAACCAATCATTGGTGGGAATGTGAACTGCAGCAGGGCGGACTCCTAGACCCTGCGGTGGGCGGAGGAGATATGGTGCCCAGTTAAGAGCTGGAGCTGGGCTCTAGAGAGCTGGAGCAGGGCCTGGGGGAAAGCACGTGTGCCCACCGAGCCCTCCCTCTCCCCAGGTCAATGTCCTGCACAGCCTGAACCGGGTCGCCCACCCCAGCCACGTGCTCAGCTCCCAGCAGTTCCTGCACCGCAGTCACCAGCCACCCCCCGAGATGGCTGGACACAGCCTGGCCAGCTCCCACCGGAACTCCAGTACGTAAGGCTGTGTGGGGCTGGGGGCTGGGGTGGAGGGAGCAGGAGAGGGGGCTGGGCACAGGTGTCTTCTCCCCCCCGCCACTGGGAGAAGATCTGGTTGGAGCATCAGACCTTGTTCCCTGTGGTCCCTGACTTTTTGGCGGCTGTGGTCCAAGCCCTTTATCTTTCTGGACCATTGACTTTCCCTTGTGAAGAATGTGAGCTTCGTGTCGTTTCAGGGGAACTGGTGCCTGGAATCTTGTGGTCAGTATAGGGTTTAGGCACCTTTGCTATTCCTGCTGCCCTCCCTCAACAAATTGGCCCTGGACCCAATGACGTCTCCTCTGCAGTGAAGCTATCAAGCCTTTATTAAGCACCTATTGTGCATTAGCACTGTCAGAAGGTGTGTTAGGGCTATAAAAAAATTATAGGATCGATACAGTCCCTAGCCTCAGGTAGAATGTTGGCACTATCATGTGCAGTTATGGATTATCTGTAAAGCCCTAAGAATATTTCTAAAATGAAATATGCAAAATATTACATCCAGATGGGGTCCTGCCCTTCAAAGAAATCTTGTTCCCTCCCCATGATCCTTTTACCAGTGATACAACTTTTAATTTCCAATGTAAGAGTTGATTAATTGTAGAAAATGTGTAAAACACCAGTGTAAAGAAGAAATATCAGCCATAGTTTTATCACTGAGTGGAAACCACTATTAATATGGTATATTCTGTTCCGGTCTTTTTTCAATCCGCCCCCCTCCCCCTCCCAGGGATCAAACTATCTTGTAACCTAATATTTACACTTAATGTTATAAAATAAGTATTCTCCCACATGACTGCTGACTATAAAGTGATGCTGAGGTTGCTGAAAATGGTTTTTGGAATGTCTTTTTAAGACCTGCTTTCAAGGCCAATTGAAGAGCTGCTTTTTCGTTTCGTTTTGTTTTGCTTTTTTACTTTTCAGACACACCTTGCTTTTGGCCCAGTTCACTATGACCCAACTTCATCATTCACTTTTGTCAGAGTTAGTCCTGGATGTCATTTTAAGTTTCTAGACATTAAATCCACTCTCAAAGGGAACAGATTTGTCACTTTTGAAAAGGGTCAAAAGTTGTGTC
>JAQZBX010056476.1:0-2500 GCA_029593785.1 Cabassous unicinctus
TCATTTGTTCTTAAAGTTTGAATTTCCTTTATCACATTTGAAGAGATTTAAATTTATACTTGTCTATACTAGCTACTCTGATGCACTTCAGCTCATTTTCTTACCTGAAATAGTCTGATAATTGAGGAGATTAGACTATTGCCTGACACTGAACTTTATAAATTCCTCCTAGTTTTACCTGCAGTAGAAATAACTAATTGTAGGAAAATGAGGGATTGTGGACTGGATGATATATTCCTATCATCTCCATTATGGATGCACGTTGATCATTTTCTGAATGCGTATCCTTCATTTTCAACAGTTAATAGTGCTGTGAATGAGTTGAAATCAATGGTTTGACTTTTCCACACCCACTTAGTTTATCCACATGAGTTACACATGGGATCTGGTAGCTCCACTGCTGTGGTCAATGTCCAGTGTTGTTTGTTGATTTCTCAGTGCTTTCCTTCTGATGGAAATAATTAGAGGGCAGTTTAGGACCTCCACTTCTCTTCTAAGTATTCTTTTAATGACATTTCTCTTTGAATTGCTCCTCTAGTACTTTGGGTCTGTATAGCCAGGACAGAAACGTTTTCGGTTTCTTCTTTCTCTTAAAAATATTTTTTTATCTAAAATGAAAGCATCAACATTTAAATTCAAGAGGAGAAAACGTGGAGTGACTCATTCTTACTGGGTGCTGGTTCAGCTCATCCTTGGCTTCTTTCCTGAAAATATGGAGGCCATATTTTCCCAGTCAAGCTCAGCTCACATGCCAGCATGCTGGGAGGCAACAGGACAGGGTAGGAAAGACGGATGTTGAAGCCAGAAAACTTGGATTGGAGCTTTTGTCAGAACTGATCGTTTCTATGACCCGACTCTCCACTTGCTCCTTCAACCTGAATCTCCTCGTCTGTAGAGTGGGAATCATTATATTGGTTTTCCACAGTTGTTTCGAGGCTTACATGACATACATTTCAATAAATAGGAGTCCTTGTGGCTTCCTTTCTCCTCCTGCATCCCTTCTCTCTTTCTCTTCTAGCTCTTAGGTTCTGAGGCTGCCGTAACAAAATGCCATATGCCAGGTGGATTATAACAACAGAACTGCATTGTCACCCAGTTCTGGGGACCAGAAGTCTGAATCGAGCTGTGGGTAAGATGGCGCTCCCTCTGAAACTAGTAGGGGAGGCTAATTCCTTGCCTCTTTCAGCTTCTGGTGTTTTCTGGCCATCCTTGGCTTTCCTCGGCTCACAGGAGCATCCCTCCAATCTCTGCCTCCATCTTTACGTGGCCGTTTTCCCTCCGTCTCGGTTTCTGTGTGTCTCTCCTTTTCTTTTAAGGACACCAGTCCTATTAGATTAGAAGCCAACCCTAATCCAGTTTGTCTCCATGTTAAATAATCCCATCTTCAAAAACCCTATTTCCATATAAGGTCACAATCATGAGACTTCAGCATTTCTACTTTGGGGACTGCCCCAAGAAGTTCTGGCCATGAGGCACCTGGAACAGCAGATTCCCATGGAAGGAGTCAGCCAGGAAGGGAGAGCTCATGTTCACCACCAGTGTCCTCCCTCAGGCTCGGAGACATTTCATAAACCTGGGTAGATGGCATATTAGGTTGGAGGACAGGGTCAAAATCAAAACTGGACCCTAAGAGTTTAGAAACGAGCGAATGTGCTTCAATGTGGAGGGAATGTCAACTCAGGTGAGAGAAACACCTCTATACCTGCTGCACAGGTAAAAGTGACCAACTCTAGTTATCATGGACTTAGCTGTCAGAAATGGAGACCGCTAAATTTAAGATTCCTGCTCTCATTTTCCCTTTCCTTTGCCCCTTATTCACATTTTCCTATGTGGTTTGATGTTAGCTACAAAATCTCTTCCCTATACTCGTAATTTTTTCCCCAGATTATTCTGAGAGTCGTATGTAATTTGACATCTGTTAATTTCTTTAAAGGTTTGTCTTATGGGTTGAAGGTGTCCTTCAAAAGGATATGTCGAAGTCCCAATCGCCTCTGCCCATGAATGTGACCTCATTTGGAAATAGGGCTTTTGTAGATGTCATCAGGCTAAGAAGAGCTCCTAAAAAATTAGGGTGGCTCTAAGTCCAGTGACTGGAGCGCTTATAAGGGGGCCCTGTGAAGACCCAGGGATGCAGAGAGAAGGGGAGAAGACCATGAGATGATGGAGGAAACGGCTGGTGATGCAACCACAAGCCAAGGCATGCCAAGGATGCTCGGCCACCACTAGAGACTGAAAGGGACCAGAAGCATCCTCTGCTAGAAGCTTCAGAAGGAACATTGCCCCACTGACACCTTTCTTTTGAACTTGTAACCTGTGAAACTGGGAGAGAATAAATTCCACTTTGGGGTACTTAGTTATGGCAGCCTCAGAAGTGAATACAGATGGTGAATAAGCATATGCATATGTCTATGTGCACATGCGTGTCTGTGTATATATAATATATGGATATCATTTAAGATATACTTAAGTGGTTTATTTTATTCTTTTATTCTCTCTAGAC